>VDFB02271358.1:1232685775-1232746146 GCA_007258455.2 Sequoia sempervirens
CACTATCCCACAAGGGTCCAAAGTGGTATGCATGGGGTGATAGTATGAGACTGTTTAACCTATCGTCCTATGACAAGCAAAGTAAAGGCATGCAGTATAGTGGGGAGAATAAAATGATGGCTCTACCATATTGCTACCCTACAATGGTCTTGATACGATGGAGCGGTACTATGGTACAAGCTGTCAAAGCATAGGATGAGTGCAAGATCATGGGGGTCCAAAAAGTGGTGATATGACCAAAAAGTGGCTGAAAAAAAAAATTAATCTAAATTTGATGAAATGAAAAAGGTTTATTGAGAAAACTGTCATCTTTCCAAAAATATAAGATATTCCTTATCTAGAATTAAATATATAATTATTATTGATTTTCTACATACATTATGACTAAAGTCATGATTGATAGGCTAGTTGAAAAATATCTATAATTCTTAAACAATTTCACATTTTTTGAATCCAAAAAATGTGGCACATTCTATGCTTCCCATACTATAGGATTAAAAAAAGAAAAATTAAATTTCATAAATTTTTTACCAAGTTATGTTGGTTAGACAAACAAGTTTTAATATTTAAAAATAATAATAATAAGAATAAATTATAACTAATTATTCACTTGCAAAAAATTACAAAAAAAAATGCAGCACATATGGGCATGTGTCCTCTACTTATATTGAAAGTTTCAAAAAAAAAAATTATTGTTTGCTTGTACTTAGGTTGGTCAGACATACACCTGCTTTTTATTTTTTCCTGAAAATTTAGTACTACTACATTGAAATTTCAAAGTTTCACCAAATAGATTTACCTTTTTTTCCAAAAAAGGAATTGTATCCTAGAAACTACATTAAATTTTCTACAAATTTTGTTCTTACATATTTTTCAAATTATGTTAATAACTTATTCAAATTTTTATGTCAAGTTTCCTAACTTATATTTTTTGAATTTTATTGCCACTTAAGGGCCTAGTTCAGACCCCATGATCTTGCACTGACCAACCACATAAATTCAAGAAATACAATTCAAAGGGCAACATATTTAGGTACAATGTATGGAGCTTGAGGACATCCATAGACTCTTATCACTATATGGTCTGACAAGAAGAACCAATTACCAAAATTATGTGTGTGTTCTTGTTTTGGATTCAATGTTAAGGGTCTTAACAATTCTCTAATTTTAGTAAGCAATCTTGGTGAAATATGACCAAGAGTGGCCATGACCATCACCACAAAATATCATAAATATTACATAGTCAATATTCCTACATCTCTTATCCCATATATAACACTAGTGTTGCATGGGTAACCTATTTCCTTATTGATCAGTCATCCCCAAGCACATTCTCCTAGTCCATTTTTTTTTTATGATATAATATTAAGTGACACATAAAGGATTGGTTTCTGAAAGTGATGGGCATTAGGTTTTCTCTCATTTGTAAGAATCCCTCTGTAGTAATGGAAAAAGTATCCCTTTATTCCTTAATTTGGGAATGAATTAATAAAATGGACTTAATTATGCCTTATTTAGGCTACTGTAAAGTGTTTCTTTACACTTTCACACTAATCTAGGTCTTTAATTAATTGAGGTTAATTGAGCTTAATTGGATCCTTAAATTCAAATCCAAGCCTAATTATTACATATTCTAAGGGATAAAACCTGAAACTCATTAATAATATTTTATAACACTTAATTTGGCAAGGTTGTGTCTTAGGATAGTAACCTGGGACCCATTCGCCACCTGGCAAATAGGTCCTCACTAATAGAACTCCCAAGATTTTGCAAAATTTTGAGTAAATCTTGGCTTTGATCATGATTGTGAGCCTTTGTGCCCAAGGATGGATTAGGGTGTGTTATTGAAACCCTCACCTTATAGATTTTTATCATAAACTCTTAGGAATTTTAATTCTACATTCACTTGTTACAGTCGGTCACCGGTTGCTTAAGTTGCAACTTAAGGCATCAGAAACATACCTTTACTGGCCCCTTTGTCTAGGTTTGTCGGTCACCTCGTGCCCTTTATTGATTTAAATTTTTCCAAAGTTAGGAAAAATATTTTATGGAAAAAGACTTATGTTTTAAGTCATTTTCCCGAGGGTCGAGTCTCATCAGCCTAGTCATGGCCCCATTTTTATGACTAACTTTATTGGCATGTGCATAAATCCTGCCCGCTAAACATCGAGATCAAATCCTAGTTGTTGCTCGCATACCTCATAGAATTAAAATAATGGTTTTCAAGATGTTACGTGGTCTACGATTACTTGACGTGTGTACTCAATAAGGTGGGGCCCAATCTATGTTCAAAACATTGGACGCTTAATGGTTTTGAGATCGACAGTTGATAGGCAGCCTAGAGATCAAATCTCAATTGTTCATCACTCACCTTGCAAGAGTAAAATAATGTTTTCCAGAGAATTGTGAGGTTTGTGATTGAACGACACATGGATTCCTTAGTCGCTTGGAGATGAATGGTGGAGCCCGTGGATGGGTGTGTTGGAAACTAGCTAGATGAATGTCATTGGTCGAAAATCAGCATTGATAGAGATGAAAATTCAAACTCGATTGACTCAATTTGAGTCGTCTGGTATACCACTTCATTAGGAGATCTACAATCAGGATTCAAAACCAGAAATGTAAAGGTAATAGTCATTTTTCTTCATGCAAGTGAGCATTAATGGCATAAGGTCTATAGGAGTAATCAATTTGATCCTAATGCATGTGAACAATTAATCTCATGTAATCATTGAGGATGATACATGGATTTTTTATGCACCTAGGAAATTAACAGTTGTGATGTTGATGCCAATGGTTGATCATCTGCTCACTCATGCTAGTTTTCACTAAGCATTAATGATTAGCATGCTCAATTTGCTTGATAAATGAGAGGTCAATTTCATTTGTTTTCATAATTGAAGTCAAGAGATAAATTTTTTGAGTTTATGAGGAAAGTGGGGATTGTTCCAGTCTCCATTTGTGAGGTCTTATATCTAGATAGGATGAGTAATTCTATTGCTTCTACATCACCAATATAGAGGTTTCCCAGGCTTAACTTGTAGGAATCACATTACAATGTTCCAAGGAGTGGAAAGAGCGCACCAGGAGTTGTCTCAACTCCAAAGGAAGAGTGTAAGAGAGAGGTCCATGGCAAGAAGTCTATGCAAGTTGTTGTGAGAATAAATTACCGGTTAAGGAGATGAGTTGTTACCGAAGAAACAACATAAGCTAAGGAAAAGGAGCCTGCGAGGTTCGTGAGGGAAACAAGGAGAAAGATAAAGTATGGTCAAGCTTCTCTAGGATGGCACAATTTTCCTATTGAGATTTCAGATGGTCCCTTAGGTAGCATGACTGAGACTGATTCTAGTTACCACTCCAATATCTTATGGCCTTGACTGAATTGGAAAACTCAGATGATGAGGTGATATCAGTTGCCCTGATTTCAGTAAAGACACCAAGTGGGCATACTTACTCTATTGTTGGCAAGGGAACTAATGAATAAGAACTGTTAGCTTCTTCAATTTCCATGAGGACACGAAGTGCGTGTGTGTATTCTTGTTCTAGTTCTGGTTGAATGGAATTGCTTCTGGTGTCTGGTTTCTAGTTTTGTTTTTTGGTGATAACGGTGCTTTGGTATGGTTTTGCAGTTGTTGTACTGACCTAGGTGGTTTTTTTTATGACATGATAAAAACTTTTTGGCTTAACATGGGTGTGGAATGTAAAGGCTCCTTAACAACTAACAGTGATTTTGGCAGCATCGAATGGTTCTTTTTGTGAAAATGGTATAAATATTGTTTCCCTTGTTTGGTAAATGATTATAGGCAACCATTCAGGGAATATATAAAATGAAGTTGATTTTTTTTTTGAAAATGAAATGTCGGTGAAATGTAATTGCAATTGAGTTGGATGCTTGTTTCTCCCTTGATCTATAAAAGGTATTTCATGGCTCATTGCAAAGGGTTAAATTTTTGAGTCTTGTCATTGTCTAGGAAGAAGCTAAGTTCAAGAAGGAGCATACTATAGAAAATATCAATGAATAGAACAGTAAATTGTCTTGGTTATGGGTCATGTATGTAAGAATCCTAAATTTGTTTTATGGAAGCCACAAATACAAAAGAAAATTTGAGTTCTCAAGCATGTACTCTCCTATGCTATTATCTTATAGATTAGAAATAAAAATGATCAATGATCCTTTTGTTCATCTCTAGTTGTTTTAATTGGACGTGTGGATTTATTTTTTCTTCATTTCAAAGAATTGGTTAAATGCTTAAATAAAGTCATAGGTCTATGAGTGAAGAGTGCAGGATTTGGTAAGAAGTAATGTTCTAGATGCAATGAGTTGAATACTACAAAGTAGTATGACAATATTTCATCAATGTCTGAATTAAATGGCTAATATATTACTAGTTGTTGCATATTTGACTCCCGCATTCTCCCAATTGATGAAGCACTGGTCTATTTGTTAAGAAATCTTGCAAGTAAATGAGCTAGTGACATACCTAGCTATGGATTTAAAATGAGAAAAAAAATCATTAAAAATATTTCAATTATGAAGTATGAGTTTGAAGTATTCCCTAATTCCTAGCAAATAAATAGTAATTTACTCAAAGGTCTTCCAAATCTTCAATTAGTCGTGTTTATTTGCAATTAATAGGAATGGATCTGTGTATAAAATGTGTTCTCAATTAGACCAACACCACTTTAACACAATAAGGAACACCCTCCTAGGTCCCACAGATCCTAAAGAGTAGAAGTAAAGGTCTCAAAATCCTTTACTCATTTATTGGCCACTAGCTTTGAAGATTCTTGAGCATAAGGGTTGGCTACCCTTTAGAGGATTTCAAAGTTTAGTTGGAAAAAACAACAAAAAAATTGGTGACTCTACTAGGGAGAAATTTGAATCTCCAGTTGCAAACTAATATTTATAGTCATATTATTTGCTAATTTGAATATTTGGTTCAAATATTGAAGGAATTCATACATATAGAAAGAAATTGTTGTAGTAAACCTGAAAGTTTCATGATCTATGGTGCTCTATTGGTGAAAGGAACTTAGAAGGAGATTTATCTTTGAAAGAGCTTCATAATGCTTGAAGTTCAGTCCTCTATGAAGAGAGGTGTGACTCTGTCAAAAGAACCTAATGAAGATGTGAATAATGTCTCATATCTACAAATATTTCTAGTCAGGAAGAATAATTTGCAACAACTACAAAATTTCCAAGTATTCTTCACATTTGGTTTTCAAGAAATTTTTCTATGAAAACCATATTTGAAAATATTGAAAAAATTTGGTTCCCTATTGAGTGAAATAGCACTAAGAAAGGGAAATGATAATAATATTGAGTTTGCATACTTCTGAATCATAATTTACAGCCTATGTATTATGTTGAAGTATGATTGTTCTTGAAATATGCCCACTAAATAGATCTTAGGTGTAGATGTATTTGAATTATGCATTGTGGTATTCTATGGTCATGATGAAAGCTGGAAATAGGGAAATGAATGATTAACTATAGAGTTTATATTTGAAGTTTGAAAAGGGTGTCTCAAAATGCACCAATATATGCATATTTGTATGGTTCCTTGTGCAACCGTGGTTTGTGATCAGCCCCAATCAGATTGTAAAAGAAATTTCAGCACTGAGAGGTACAAAGCCATCAATTTTAGTGGCATTAATGGTTACCCAAATGTCATTCTAGCTAAAGTTAGAGATAAATTACCAAAGTTCATTGATGATAAGTCTGAATCAGCAACTAGGCATCTGTAAGATTTTATTGATGTGATGGATGACTATGAGGTAGATCACGAGGATGTGATCATGAGGCTATTTGTTCAATCTCTAAAAGGAGATGTAATAAATTGGTTCTCATACCTACCTACATCCTCCATACAATCCTAGGATGAGTTTAAAGTAGTGTTCATGGAGCAATTTTGTGAAAGGGTTGATCCCATTTCAGTGAGAGAAAAGTTTATGAGCATTGAGAAAGAAAAGGATGAGCTGGTCCTAGCTTTCAATCTCAAATTTTCAAAGGAAATAAGGGATATTCCAAAAATTCTAAGATCAAATGATGCAGTATGTTTGGTTGTGTACTTAGGTGCATTTGATAAAAAAAATGAGTTATCTATTGAGAGATAAAGATCCTGCAACATTACAACAAGCATATCGAATTACCATGAATATTGAGAACAATCTGAAATATTCAATGATAAAAGGACATAGAGCTGTGAGTGTTGGTTATCCTATCACACCTCATGCATATAGAATTCATGGATCAGATAATAGAAATTTTTGTCAAGATGGTAATGCTTTTGTTGTTTTGATTCCTCCATCATCACAACATGCATATCATAGTGAACTCCAAGTGGAACATCAAAAAAATTTGAGCAATGTTGATCAAACATATTTTGTTCAAGGAATGTCTAAAATGAAAAGACACAAAGGAGAATCACCCTATGATTTGTTCTTGGGATTTTTGGATGCCTTGATGGAAGTCCCCATAAATTTAAGACCTAAATATTTAATGTGCATTGATCTATTTTATGAAATCTATGAGTCAAGGCTAAGTACCTTGCCAAAAGAGTTGAAGCCTCATAGCCTTGACCATGTGGTTGATTGGATAAATATCGTTGAAGGAGCCCAATGTAATTATGCACAAAATGTGATTTCTCAAAATGAAGATGGAAGTTGTCCTATTGATAAAAATTAGAACATGATACACAAAAATGGAAAGAGTATATCAGAAAATGAAGATCCATGTTGTATGAATGAGGATATTGATTGTAATTAGCTCACAATCAACACACATGCATATTCGTACAACAGTGATGAATATGAAGATACATGGTATGATGACAAACTAGATATGCATGAAATTTCTTCTTGTAGTATCTTGGGTGACAAAGAAGTGAAAGAGATGCAAGATATCATTCCATGTCATGTTTTGATCAGTGAAAATAATGCAATTTTTGCTAACATCTCATCACAAATAATGCAATTGCATTTTGGTGTTAGTTTACTATTTTTATTTTTTCTCCCCAAAGTGTTGTTTGATCTTGACCCCTTGTCCTTTAGTCATAAGGAAATCTACAGATTCACACCTTCAGTTGACTCACCTAAGGGTTGTAAGGAAATTCTTTGTGTTGATCACATTTCCTAATGAAATAGAGGAAGAAAGGTCCATCATAACCTTATTTCCCTTCATTTCTATTGGTGAACATATTATTCATCTTTTCATTATTTTGTAATGTAATTGTTACCTATTTTTCACTACAAGCTCAAACAGGTAGAGCTGAGTTGAACTCATCATTGATAGGTATAGAGAATTTTAAATTTTTCTACTAAAGTATTCATTATCCATCATTAAAATCAAATTACATTTGATTTTCAATTTTATTATGCAAGTACTTGTAACAAATTTAAATTAGACATTTTCATAACAAATGCTATTTTATTCACATTGTAAAAATCGAGGTCCCACACATGTCGTGGGAGTAACTTAATCTGATTTACACAATCAAATGATAGATACAAGAAAATAATGTAAACTATACAACTAAAAATAACATAAGCAGGTGATAGAAAGTGATTCATCATTGCCTAGAATGACAAATCGTCTCTATGTTAAAATCTTCAGTTGTGTTTTTCTTTCGAATTGATCCAACTCTAGGCTCCAAAAGCATCTACATGAACGATAAAATATGGTATTAGAGATGGTATCTAAGAAATGAAAAATCATATCCTATCATATGCCTACATTACCAACAGAAATATATCACCCATTTGATCAAGGATCCATCAGATGATTTCATTGTTCAAAAGAAAACAGAATTCAATGGAAGCTTCCAGCTTCATTTATTTTGCTAACATGTTTGTTTAAATGTGCAGGAATAGGTTCATTATATTTATGATCAATTTCATAAAATATGTGGAGCAAAATGGTCTCCCACAAGGGTTGAGCCTGGCATATCAGGAAAGCATCCTCTCATTCAACATTCATACATGAGAGTCATCAAATAATCAGATATTCAATTACAATCATCAAGAAAGGATTGTTGTAATCAGAGAAATTCACAAGAGCAGCCTTTGAGTCATTATGACAAAAATAGATTGAGAAAATCATCCTTCTGCTCATCATTCAAAGGAACAATCAAAAAATGTTTGAAGGAGCATAATCAACTGCATGCATTTGCTCAGTTTCAGCTCTATTTTATTCACATTGTATTCACATAAAGTATGGAGCCCCTTTTTACTGAAGGGAAAACAGAGCACTCAAGCAATTAAATTGTTTCTTATAACTTCAAAGCACATACATAGTTCATCAAGAGACTCGGGAGGGATAGTGACATCATGAAGGATAGTCTACATGGTTGTAATAAGAGCATGGTTACATAAAAATATCAAGAGCCATCACCAATATATCAAGGGGTATGGCTTCCATTACTATTTTCCATTCCCAATTTCTTTTGTTGGCACATGAGTAGTTTAGAATGATTAAGGAAAGTCACTGATTCACTGGAGAGTTTAAGGATCTTGGCAAGACAACAAATAATCAATCTTTTTATGAGCAGATCATAGCAACATGTTAGTGATCACAAGATAACATTGCTAAATTCCATATTCAAAGTTCAACACAATCACAGTATAGTCATGCATAAGTAAAATGTCAAACAAGAAAGGTGCAGTCATGATATCATATCTCGTGCCAATGAAATATCAAAAGTTGCAGTCACATAATGATAGGATAGTCATGTTAAGTGACAACGATTTCATCATAGATGAGCACATTAAAGAGAACATTTGTTGAAGTCCATATTCAAAGCTCAGCATAGTTTCTTGGAAGTAAAGAATACAATATTTAGTGACAGAAATAACAAAAGGATAGTTTGCAGATCAATGGAAATTGACATGACAGTTATTGCTATGAGACAAGTGCACAAAATCAACATAGACATGGATGAAGGATAATGGCTTTGCAATGTGTCAAATAGTAGGCAATCACTGAATTCATTTTAATGTTGTCAAGAACAATATCAAATAAGCCTCATTGTTTTTGTCTCATCATTCAGGAAAAATTTCTTCATTGTTATTATATTAAGGAACAGTGCTTGATTTTGGGACAATGTACAGTGATTTTTGCAAAAACCTACAGTCATTAACCTTATATATAGTGACTATCCATAAATACCACAAAAATGGAGCGGGTCTATAGGGATGATGGAAAAAGAATATATACAGAGTTCTTAAATGCAAATACCCAGAAATTCCATGGCGGCCTGCAGGAAAGGAAAACCCTCGAAATATAGTAGACAAGGCGGGAGCTGCTATATATAGAATGAAAGGAAAGAAAAATATTGAGATATATAATTTTTTTGTTTCTAAAACCCTTATTAAAAATATGTTTCAAGAAAACCATGGCGGCTTGAAGGCCAAGTTATAACTACAAGAGAAGCTTAAAAGTCATAGAGACAAAGCAATTTTCATTATTTTCCTCTAGGAAGCTCAAATTCCATGGCCTATGAAGAGAAAGGAAACCAAAATGGATTCAAGGTAATGGTCGCGGCCTCCAGTAAGCAAATAATACAAAGATTTGAACAAAGAAAACTTACCTTCTTTGTTTTTGAAGAAAATACACATAAACTCGCGTGGGTCTCCGTTCTTTTTCCTCCAGAAAATTTAGTCAATACTCTCAATGGTGGCCAAAAAGTTGAGAAGTCAACAGTAGGGCATCAACAATAAACAAAGACATCAAAAATAAATGCTATAGCCGCAGCTTAGAATGAAAAATGCCCTTCAAAATAGAAGATTTGTGGATTTATGTCTGAGGAAAAACTTACTATGCTTTCTTCTATGGACATCTTCAAGGAAAACACCCAGAGATGCAGTTGAATGGTGAAATTCATAGCTCAAGCTGAAACCCTATCTCCTCCAGTGGCAACGCTTCCAGAATGCATAAGCAAAATGATAATGAATGTTTAGGGTTCGGTGGTTTTTACCTGCCCTAAGTCAACATGGGCATAAATTTTTGCTAATGATTTTAATAATCATTATGTTTTATCTCCCATGGTCTTTGACTCAAAAAAAAAAAACCTAATAATTATTAAGGAGTCCATGCGTATTATTGGAGTAGACTAAAAATGACTAAGCCATTTTTTCCTTCCATAAGTGGTGATCACTTGGTCTCATGTATTTTGCATGAATTTACTTGGAGCTTTTAATATGTAATTAAATATTAATGTATTATTAAATTAATATTTAAAATGAAAATAAGGAGGCCATTTCCACATTAAATATTAAAATAATCATGCATTTGGTTATTTTCAATATTTAATTACATATCTTCCTTAAGTAAAATCATGCAAATGATGAAGATGTAACCAGAAGAATCAGGGAGTATCAACTGAAATTCGTCATGCACAATATAGAGATGGAGTTCCAGTTCTCATGGGCGGATTGACAGAAACAAGATGATTTTTGCATGCTTGGGTTCACTTTTTCAGGGATTTTTCAGTGCAGTTTGAGTGCTCTATAGTTCAATTATGAGTTGACCTCAAGTTTGGATCATCATACACTCATTTTTACATGAGTTGGAGCTTTCTTTTCAGGGATATTTATTTTTTGGTCGGGATTTTCCTTAGAGTTGTCATTTTTATATTGAAATTAACTTTCAGTTTCACCTTCTCATGCTTTGGAGTTGTCTCATTGTATATATTGGAAAAAATTAGTCTTTTTCCTAGAGTTCTTGTTTTCTGCCTTTACGTTCTGCGAAGAAGACTATCTTGTAACTCAACATTTTAGATTTAATACATTTTTACAGCTTTACAAGTTACATAAGTTATCATTTATGTAGAGGTTTTCCTTCATGATATTAATTGAAATACAATTCACCTTTCCAATTTCAGGTGTTTTGTATGGTTTAAATAATTTGATGCAATTTTGATGAGTTTCATTTTTGAAACCTTCAAATTTTTGTCTTGTTTATGCATGCATGTATACAATTGCAGTTCATCACAGGTCGTTAATTGTGCTCAAAAGTTGTTTTCTTTTTCCTCTAATTTGTGAAAACTCAGTTTTCCTTAATAGGGAAAGAATACATACAACCTTTTAATGAATTATTAATGTGTTCAAAGTGCTCAAATTGGACTGTGTTAACAAATTTTCTTAAGGGTATAAGTTGTGAATCATTCTGCAAGTTTACCATCATTTAGGTGCATCACCGAGGTTTTAATTTTAGTTCATGCATTCAGTTCAATCCTTCTTACCCTTTTCTCAAAAAAAATCATTCAAGTACCTAATTGATCATCATATAGGAACCAACCTAGAACCTGGAGGTCTATCTTCGCCATAGGAATACCCACAGCCTGAAGATAGTTCCCATGTTTCAACAGATTGCTTAATTTAGTCATTCAAGCATTCAGGTGCAATCTGTTTGACAACAATAATATGACATAAAAAGTATGAATATATATATATATATATATATATATATATATTCAATGCATATAGCTTTATTATATGAATATATATATTCATAATTTTTATGTCATATTATATTACTAGATAATAGCTTTATTTTATCATGATTTTTGTTTCTTATTATTTTTCGTATTTATAACTATTTAGACTTCTATTTTAATAACTGTATTTATAATTTTTTTCCGTGTTTTTAATTATTTATTTTTTCTTTCCTTGGTCCATGATCCATGTGTAACCTTTCCCTCTCCCTCTCTCTTTTTAGCTTGTCTAATTCAAAAACAAACCATTTTTCTCCTCTTGTTCTCTTTCATCCTAATGATGGAGATCATGATGTGTGATCCGAAACATTGATGCACAAAAACTCCAACACAATCTAATCTAGAAGCAATATTGAACAACAATATGGATTGTGGAAACCTGATATCATTATATAAAGATTCTCTTGTGGTATTTTATAGACCTACTCGTTCCCACAACTAGATCAAGTGGAAATAATATGTTACCTTTTATAAAATAAATTGAATTTGACAAGTACAAAAAATTATTGAGAATCATGTCATGAGAAGAGGAGTTAAAGATGTTGAAGCAAGGCTCTCTAAGATGAACAATGCCATTGCAAGTAAACTTATCTTAGCTCATTGAGACCACAAACAACCATATGTAAGTCCTCAAGGAGAGATTGGGAAAAGACAAAGATTTCCATAAGGAAAATGAGACACTCAAGGTGGAAAAGAGTATTCCACATAAGCCTTTATTTAAGATAAAGAACAAGATTGATATATCGTCATTTAATATTTCGATCGTATCCCAGAGCTTAGAATTTTTTTCAGCATCTAGACACACCCTGGTAGTTTTCATTTCTTAAATTCTAAGGTTCGAAGACTTAGTTCTCAATTTTTTTTATTTTGGAACCTATGTTTCAATCTCACACTTTACATTTCTTACCATAGAGTGTTTCTAAAACTATGTTGTAGACTTGTAATAATATGGTTTGAAACATTCGACCTCGTCAACACAAACACTTTTATTGCATGGCTTTAAACTATTTTTTATAAGATTTTAAAAGGTGATATCATGAATTTCCTATATTTCCTAGAATATTCAACATTAGTTATTATAGTTCTTAACAACATTTGTCTTCAAATAGTTCTAGTCTTTAACAATAGAATTGATATTTAAGGTAATGAGGGTTTGTATTAAAATTATAAATAATTTATCTTTTCATTCACTCTTTTTTCAAAGCACTTCAAGTTCATCATGTTGACGTTTTCATCAAACAAGGGATGAATTTATGGGGTGTCTAGTATCTTTCAAATACCTATAATGGTTGGAGTGAAAATTTTCATCTAAATTACTAAGACGATTCATCTAGATCAAACTAATTATTCCAAGTCATTGTATTTATTGGAGATCTTTTTGGACAAATGTAAAAGAATATGCATTTTTGGTGTTTTAATTTAACTTTTATCTAATCTTTGTTTGTATTAACTTTAATTTTCAAATGTTTAAAGACATTAATTTTTTTTATTTAATCAGTTCTTTAAACATAATATTTCTTAATGATAACTAAAGTTATGCTTATGCCACATAAATTGTCATTCACATATTTAATTTAAGTTGTATGCATATGTGAAAGTGTCTAGTTTTTATTGATTCAATTAAAAGTCAAGAGGAGTGTAAGGCTTTATGTTAACATTGTGAAGCTCATCTTCATCTTAGTTGTAGGTTTGTATGTAGCTAGGTTGTTCAATTTTTGAAAATCTTAAGTTGTTTATCTCTTCAACATAATTTGTTTATGGTATTCTCATATGTACATAATTTTTTTTCTTTTAGTCAATGGGAAAGTATTTTCTTTTCTTAGTTTATTTGTTACTTTAATTTATTGCAAGACTCAAATATAAAATATCAAATTTGTAAGAGAATAATTCTTTATTTCCTTGTGCTCATACATGAGGGAAAAAAAGTGCAACAATTCATTTGTTTCATTCACTTTGCAAAAATATTTTAAAGATATTGTACAGTATTAGTCATTGTAGATTTTATCGATAGCAGAGTGCCTAAGATTAGTTTGATTTTGGGAGAGATTCCCTCATAATTTGAATAGAGATTGTACCTCACATATTTTTCCAATTTGAGTGTATTACAAAAGACAAAAAAAAATACTAATAAACTACAACCACCCAGTTCACAAATCAATAAAACATGTTAGGTCAACTCACAACAATTCGTGAAGTGGTAAATAAGATGTAAATTGGAATTTAAAATTTTAAAATTTTAGAGATCAGATCCACAACAACGAAAATGAATTAGGTCAAATTTGCACTCACATATCTAATCCAAAGTGATGAAAGCAAAGCTTAAAATCAAGAATACAAATCTTAAAGTTACTAGCAACAAAGATTCATATATATGATGTCATAAACCTAATTTATGCAAAAATATGTCACTTATGAACTAATTATTACATTTAAGACACTCTAACTAAAATATACCCAAAAGATAAGGAAAAAAGATGAGTTTACAATTTTTTACATTTACAAGATATATGTCAATTCAAATTACAGTAATTGCATAAAAAACAATATAATTATTTTATAATTTTGATGGTCTAATGAATCATACAGATCAGATAAATAAAAGTACTGTATTCTATTAAATTGGCTTTGAAATTGATGGTGTCTTTTTATAGCTGAAATTTAAGACCAGATGTTACATATGGACTGAGATTGTGAACAAAAACATAGAATGAACAATTACAGAAAAAAAATCTTACAGTGAAAGAATTGCCAGAGTTACACAGAAGGAGGAGATAAGTCCAGGACCTTTTCTGGTAACATGGGTGTCCGCTGTACCCCTCTGTCTAACTAAAGCTCAATATAACTAAAGATAGCTTTTCGGTATAATTGTTCCCTATGTATCTGTGTAACTTTACTTAATCTGATTACAAATTGCTTCTTGATAATATTCGTCCAAAGTCTTTTCTGCAATACTGTAGATTGTCAGCGACAAAAACTAGGGTCCACGAAAGTTGAAAACCACAGCGAATATGAGCTACTCATGGCCATTCACCTCCTATAAAGGGAAAACTACAGTTTTTTAAAGTGTACTATGAGTTAGATTATTGAATGGGCTTTTACTTATCTTTGGGTTGTCATTTAAACAACTTGTTTTTAATTTGTTAGTAGTTTTTGTTCAGGTATTTCTTTTTCATGGTCATTCATTTTATATAGAAGAATAGTTAAAGTTGTCAGCACTGTTATGGATTGATTATTGAATGGGAATTTATTTATTTTAAGGGTTGTCGTTCATACGATCTGTTTTTTAATTTGTTGTGGTCTTTGTTCAGAAATTCTCTCTTTTCATGATCATTCATCTCGTATAAAGAGATAATTGAAGTTTTTTAATACTGTTATGAGTTGATCACCGAATAGACTTTTACTTACTTTGAGGGTTTCAATCCACATAATTTATATTTAAATTTGTTTGTAGTTCTTATTCGAACACTTCTCTTTTTATGACCATTCACCTCGTGTATGGAGATAATTAAAGTTTTATAATATTGTCATGATTTGATCACTGAATGGAATTTTACTTACTTTGACAGTTGTCATCCACACAATCTATTTTTTAACTTTTTGTGGTCCTTGTTCAGGAATTTCTTCTTTCCATGACCATTCACCTATCATATAAAGAGAATAAAAGTTTTATAACACTATTATGAACTAATCACTAAATGGAATTTTACTTTCTTTGATGGCTGTCATCCACACAATCTGTTTTTAACTTGCAATGGTCATTGTTCAAACACGTCCTCTTTCTCTTTTCCTGGCCATTCACCTCATATAAGAGAACAATTAAAAATTTAACAATGTTATGAGTTGATTACTGAATGTGTTTTACTTTGGGGGTTGTTCATACAATTAGTTTTGAATTTGGTGCAGTTCTTGTTCAAACACTTTCTCCTTTTTCTTTTTCTTTTTAATATTTCTTACATCATTTTCAGTACAAGATTTTCAAGTCATGTATGATTCAAACTTTTGTGTATAAGAAGCTTTAGTGCTAAGGATTAAAAAAGCTATAAAAAAGATGAAATTTGTTAATCAGTAATTTATCTTTGAATTGGTTATTTTTATTGTTTGGTATTGTCATTCAATATTTTTAAAATGTCTAAATTATTTGGTAATGAATGAAATGGTAAGAGTGAATAAATAAATCAAATTAAAATGTTAATAATAAAATTCAAAGATCTGCTATATTGTTGTCATAGATAGAAAATATTCTTTGATTTTAATAACTAAAAATCCATAAATATACATGATTTGTATCATAACAAATAGAAATCAAAATTTCTAATTGTTCAATCATATAGGGCATAATATTTTAAGGGAAGTGTGATTGTAGCTTTGTAATATATTTAAGGCATTGCAAAGAAATCAAAGAAAATAATTTGCTTAATGCATATGTTGTTTACAATTTGTAAGAAATTGTCTGCATTAAAGAAGCAACTATTGCACCTTCCATTTTGTATTTGTGTAAAATTACTTTTGTATCTTCAACTTCTTAGATTATTTTTTCTTGGTCTACTATAAATGTTGTTTATATTGCCAAGTTCCAAAACATGTATGTATATATGGACTTGTCTTCTATATGCTCTTTATATTGTACTTATACTAATGTAGGAAACATATTGTCTAGTATGCTTTTTATAACAATGCAAATAAAGACTCTGTTAAACAATGTCTTCAATGTACAAGTAAGATGGTGTATGTAAATTAATATATATACAATTGCTTGCATAAAAATATATTGTATAGGATGGTGTGCATACACTCCAAACTCTATGGAATGAATATTCTTCTAACACATTTAGAAATTTATACTTTAGTGAACAAATTCTTAGGATCTTTAATGGACCAAAGAAGGCACATGGAAGGAGAATGGCATATGATGTTCTTCTATCTTTTGGACATAATTAGATTCAAAAGTGACACATGGATAAGCATTAAAAAATGTATAATTGAAGTCTCCAATGGTGGCATGTAAATAAAATAGAAAAAAAATGAAACTTTTAATGATATTGCTATCAATATGTTGGAAAACAGACAAATTCACATTATTCAATATTTCATTAGTTGTATGATATTTTATATGTTTGTTGCTTTGATCAAGTTGTATGTGGGCATGGGGAAAATCATAACAAATGGTGATCATTTCTCAATGTACATTGGTTGTGGTATTTAGCATATGAAATTGGATTGCTTTCTTTCCTTACTTGGAATTCATGTTATGTAAGTTTGTAACCTATTCTTTTGTATTATATTGTATTTCTAAACCACTTACAAAAAAATCACTATAAATCAATGGAACCACCCATGAAATAACCTTATGATATTCAAATCATACATAAATAGTTGTTAATTGATGGTTCCCCTCAATTCCTCGATTGATGTGAACATTGCAATAAGATGTCAAATTCATTAGCCAATAAGGAGATCCTCAATAATTGTTTTTTTATTTATTAAAAACTTTAGATGTTTACTATGAAGAAATAGATATTAACTTCAAGTAGGAAATTTATAGCACATAATAGTGTAACAAGTATAAGGACTACAAACTAGTTAAAGCACCTTGTAATTATAATTACTATGTTTTTTCCTTTGTAGGTACTCATAAAGCAATCATAATTAAACATTACACCAAATTATAAAGCTAAGTTCAAAGTGCTAATAAACATGTTATCAAATTGAAAACAAAGATTAAGGTACTTATCTTTGGATGTGACAAGATGAGGCTTGAATATAACTTGTGTTCTATGATCCAATAGTTGTAGTGAAAATCTCAAAAACTAAGAGATGGCTTTCATTCTATTTTAATTTAATGACACACCTATAAATTTAACCTATGATATCTAGTTTTGAACTTTTTTTGTTGTTTTGATCCCAACACTTCTTATTTAGAGGAATGTGTTTGCCTCTACTTTCATAAAATTATGATTCTTATAAGAACCATTAGAGCTTATTACATTCTAAGAGTAGAAGGTAACTTGATTCCCACCTATTTCCTTCATAAAACCTTAAATTATTTTATAATTTGAATAAATATAAATAAATTCCAAGTAAAAATTTAAATGCCTAAATTGTCATTATGATCACATAATTTAATGCAATGCTCTCAAATAATCAAGTATATTGATGATAATCCTATTAGAAACACAAGACAACTTAGAGGGTGGAGTGAATCAATTGTACCTTAAAACATTTAAAGCCTCATGAATCTTCAAACCGTTATTAAGCATCAACATGAATATAAACAAGTGAAACATCAACACATCAACAACCATACACAATAGAACACCAAGTTTATGTGGAAAACCCTAATCAGGTAAAAATCATGGTGAGGATTAACTCACATATATATGAATAACAACACCAAATACAAAAGGCTCACTACCTATAAGAAAAGAATGGCTTGCTACTGAAACATAGAAGAAGGGTCATCTATCAAAATGAATTAACAAGATGTTAAACCACACCTTTTCACTAGTTATTTCATTTAATTATGCATAGAACATCAGAAGATAAACCTAACTAATATAACAATGAAAAGGTAGGTTTTAAGATGTTGAAATGATCTGCACCTGTTATAGAAATTGATTTTTTGGGCCTCATTGGGGACCCACTCGCCCAGTGGTGAATGGGTGTCTACTAGGGTTCTGAAAATTTTGATTTTTGGGTTTTGTTCTTCAATTTTTGCACTCCCAGATCCCAGGTGTTCAACTTTCGAAAGTTAGAAATAAATTTTGTAGCTTAGTTTCTGTGATCTTGCAAGAAAGATGACAACTTTTGCAACTTTGACAACTTTTATTCTCCAATTGATCTTCAACCTAAAATTTGCAATCACACATCAAAGGAGAAGAAAAATGTTGATTTTTAGGGAATATGGGTTTTCCTTAGTCAAACCTCTTTTTGGTAATTAAACCTTGAATTGAATCAATGCATAAAAGGAAAGATGAATGAAAAATGTAATACTACACTTCATCAATCCCCAATTGAACCTTGGAGTACAAATCAAAAATCTAGCATGAAGTGGCATCAAATAATGTAGATCTTGATCACAACACTTGATTAGAAACAACACCTTGAACATGCTTCAATTGGATCTTCAATACTACATCAAAACATTATCTCAACAACATGCATGATGCACTATTCCTTTGACATGATGAAATGGATCTTTGATTGTTGCAATAAAATCTAATAATCTTACCTTGAATTCCTTCTTGAATGCTCTTGAATTTTCTATAATTCTCTTATGAAAGTACTCTTGATTTCTTATGAAGATCTAGGATTAAACTATGTGAAATAGCCTTATATTTATACATAACTTAAAAGATTAAATCGTGATTTATTCAAATAACACAAGACAATATTAGATATAGGATTTGAAATCATTAAAATAACACCAAAAAAATATCCCAAAAGGGTGTCCTACGTTAAGGAGGACCCATTCACCATAGGGAAAATGGGTCCTAACATACTTAACTAGGACATGTTTTGGGGATTGTGAAATAACATGCCAAAAGGGGGTCCTCGAACCCAGTGAGGACCCATTTGCAAGTGGTGAATGGGTCCTAAGTCACTATCCTAGGAAACATTCCTTGCAAAATTAAGTGTTGTGTAATTTCATTTAAGAGTCTCAGATTTTATCCCTAAAAAATGGAAAAAATTAGGCTTCAATTTGAATTTAAGGGGCCAATTAAGCTCAAATTAACCTCAATTAATTAGTAAAGCCCTAGATTAGTATGAAAGTGTAAAGATACACTTTAAAACACCCTAAGTAAGGCACCATTAAGTCCATTTTATCATTAATTATTCATTCCCAAATTAAGTGTGAAAAAGGGTATATTAAGCCCCCACTTTAGTGACAGGAGGAACTTGCATCAAACTCACACTAAAGTAGAAATTCATGACACCTATGTATGTAGCAATGAAAAAGATACACAATCATACACTATCAAAGACTAAAGGAAGGAAAAAAAAAAACAAAAATGGGTGGATCAAGCCTCAACAGTCTATCTAGCATGATGTGGACCAAGTCTAAGTTGTTTGTCCAAAAGCGTTCACAAGTAGAACATGATGTCCACACTTTGAAGTGATTGCTAACACCATTGTTGTGAGCAATCTGCTTTAAAGTAGGAGACATGAGAGCTTACTCGGAAAGCCCTATGCCAAGTCATATGTTCCCGAATGAAACTACATCATGAATAAGGGGTTACCCTCAAAATGCACTAAAGATATCTCAATATGTTACATGCGAGCCAACTTAAGGCACGTCATCCACATCCCAAGCTTGCTCTTATATATACATGGGAGGTGGTCAACTAGCCAAAAGAGACAATCAACAAGTTCCATACAAGGAAAAGGCTAACCTAACCCCTTGCCACCACTTAGTGAAAGACAAGGATGAGCCTAGAAAATTAGTATTAATTAGAGGAAATAGGTGCTTCAACACAAGGAAGAGCACCACAATCCTTAAGATGTTGAATTTTATTACCCAAAGCCTTACGTTCATTATTAGAATGACCATGAACTCTATGATATGCACAAAATGAACTCTTGTAGTAAAATTTATTTCATGTTCTTGGAGGGAGAGATAGATCAAACGATTTTGGAGGAGTCTCGACGAGATACTCTCTTGATCAATAACAGAAGATGTTCCTTTATTTTGTGACAAAGATATTTCTTGCTTAGTACAAGGTGTCATACTTACACAAGACTCTTTAGATTGTGATATTTTTTTCTCTCCTTGAAAGGAGGGTGTAAAATCTAATGAACTCCAATCGTTAGTGTTTTGCATGATGACATTGATATTAAGCGAAGGTTTCTTTGTTTCTTTCATTTCTTTCGAAGGACAATAACCAAGACCACCAGTATCTATCAGTTCAAGATGCACTAATGTTAAATTTTGCAAGTAGAATAATCTTTTGTAAGAGTGTTGATACTGAGTGAAGGCTTGTTTGTTTCTTTTGAGGGACAATAACCAAGACCACTAGTCATTTCTTACGTGTTAGGCTCTATAGGGACAAAAATATCTTGTTCTTTAGCACCACATCCTTTTCCACTATACCCAAGTTGTTTCATAATTTCGTAACCTCTTCCATAAAGCTTTTTCATTTCTTTTGGATTCGGTGGTTTCTCATAATCAACTTCATCATAGTTTGTTGTAATTTGCTTGTTCTTCTAAAGTGGATGCTTTCAAATTTTGTGTTCACATTGCCACTTTTTCTTTTCACTTTTCAGACTCTTTTTTTATGATCTTGTATTCTCCCATGAATGTCATTGTGAAATCTAAGGAACCCCAATCATTTTCTAACAACTTAGTGACTTCATCAATGTTCTTATTGTGTTTTCCTTCGTGGCTTCCACTTTTGCAATTGGATACAATGCTTTCAAAGAATCTCATCCTTCTTTCTTGGTAATCAAACAACTTTTAGGTTGAGGATCAGCCTTTAGCATGTAAATTTTGTTGTCATAAATGCATTTCATTACACAATGAAGGGTAGAAGGCACCCCAGTCATCTCATCAATCCATGGTCTACCTAAAATAAGATTATATGAAAGATCGTGAGGCATAACATGTATCAAAGTTTGCATGGTAACCTTTCCAACTTTAATAGGTAATGTGAAGACTACAAGTGTTTATTTTCCCATATTATAAAATCCACAGATGGACAGATTATTTAGTTTAATTTGGCTTTTGTCTACTTTAGTCTTATCCAAAAGGTTTATGCTACACATGTTAAGGATTGATCAAATTTCAACAAGAGTTCTCTTTATCCCAATTTCATTAACATATGCCCTTATCATGAATGCATCATGTGATTTGTTCTCTTCTAACGAAGGAAATTCATCTTTACAGAAAGTAATGTCCAAGTTGGCTAAAGTTATAGCTCGAATTTGGGCTACCACATAATTGTGTTGCACATTAGGAGAAGTAGGAACTTGTTGTAAAGAATTTTGAAGCATGTTATTATAACTAGGTGAGGCTTGAATGAGGTCCCATAAGGATATCTTAGCGGGAGTATTCTTAATTTTTTGAACAAGATCATACTCCTTTCCACTTTGTAAAGGAAAACGAGGAACACTAGGAAAGATAGGGTTTGGAAAAGGGAGGGATGTTGGAGTTGGTTGTGGATTATTCCTTGTGTTATATGTATGGGCAATGGTATTGGAACTTTTTTTCTATGAAAACATATTATTATCAAGTTTCCTTTTAGGTGGTTCTAAGATAAGCATGGGTTTGTTTTAAACTTGTGGTTGTTGTGAGGGTGGATAGATGGTAAGGAGTGGCTCAAGAGACCACATCAAGGGATATCTAGTGTGCATAAACTCAAAGGGATTATCCTTATTTTCATGATCTCTTAGTGAAGGGGATTCTAATGTCTCTTCATCATCTTCATCTAAGGAATTACTATTTTCAATGTTCTCATTTTCTTCCACCATGAAATCTTCCCTAGTAAGAGAGGTTTTAGGAGAGCTACAAACTAGATGTTCATGACATTCAATAGATTCATCATAAGTAAGGGAGTTATCAATGGTTGTGTTAGAGCTTCTAAAATATTGATGGATTTTCATCTCTATGGGTCTGGTTAGCCTTTGATGAACCCTTGTCCTCATAGGTGAGTAGGGTTTCATCCTAATGCATGTAAACATTATAATTTTTGTTGACCTTCTCGATCAGTCCTTGACCCCTTAATTCATCCCTCAAGCCATCTGACACATTGGTCTACCAACCCCATTAACCCAAAGAACCGATCAACATTTTCCCACTATGTCAAGTCTTTTCTTAAATTCGGGTTTTAAATTTAACCCGAAGACTTTAGCATTAAGCCATTAACCCCCAGGGGGGTCACATCATCGTTAGTATGTCCATTTAATTCTAATGTTATGTAATGTGCAAGCTGCAAGATTTGAAGATCAGGGAGAAGATCTCAACCGTACCCCACCAGCCCATGGGAGTTAAATGACAACAAGTTAAATACAACGAGGTTGGAAAGAAGTTGATGTGTGTTCAATGCAAAGTGCGGGACCCACTCCCCACTACCATTCCCATGGCATAGCATGCTCAATGAGTAGTCGAGATCAATCAGGCAGAATGATATTTACCGTTCCCCACTGGCTCACTGAATGAAAGTGAACGGTGGTTAAAACTAGTGAGATTAGCAAAATCTCAAACACCTGTCCCCCATTTTCTCAGACCATGGAGCCCACACATAGTGATGGTGTCATCTGACATGGATGAGAACAATTGGTTGTGAATATTTCAGCGAAGCACCACTGGAAATCAAAGGTGGTCAAACAAAAGATGGCTAGCTGATCTCCCATCAAAGTAGAGGATCAACAGATAGCATTCAAAGTTGGAAAAATAGCATGTGACGGCCATTTTTATTTTGTGTACAACCAACATTAATGGCTAGTAGCCTACAGAGTGATTGAGTCGATCTCAATTCATGTGGTGATGCAAATTCTCATAATCATGAAGGATAGTCTACGAACTCCATGCAATTGGGAATTGAACGACACCAGTACATCTACCAACGGGCTACCAAGGTTATGCATTTGTGATAAACATTCAGTGTGGACGTCATTTCTTCACTTGATAAATACAACAGAGTTAGTTGCTATTTGTGTCATTATCATTTAGTAGTTAAGCATTTTCTGGTGTGAGTAGTTATCAGAAGAGAAGATGAGAAAATCAGTAAGGAAATCTATTCACCTAGGTTCCCTAAAGTCTGGGTCAGACACATAGGAAGTTGCTCCCACCATGAAAGTAGGTACTTCTTCTAAAAATCCCAGACTAGCACCTAGTAGATGCATTCAAAGACTACAATTTCATAATGATGTTGTAGAAAGAACAGACAACAGAGAAAAAGGTCCAGTGCAGTCTCTTACTAGATCATAATGGAAAGTAAGGTATGGACACCAGCATTCTCCCATCAACCTTACGAGTAGCTCCTCTAATAGTGGCTCTGAGACCAATTATGCTTACGGTCCATATTTGGCCCTGCTGAATGATGGTCTGCCCTCTGATGAGGAGGTGATCTATGTTTTTCCACTGGCGGTTAAGACCCCTAGTGGGAAAATTGGAACCATGGTGAATGAAGAAAGGAAAAAGAAGGAAGTTGAGGTGTCCTCCCTTCCTTTGGCAATGAAAAGAAGCAATCATGTGTATCATGGGTGTGATGCCAGTGGTGGTGGGGTGACGGTAAATTGAGCATTGGTTGTGTGTGGGGTTGGTAGTTTTTGTGTTGATGCATTGTGCTCTGGTGGTCCTAGTTTTGGCGTATGTGGAACTTTTTGGAATTCAACGTCGGTCATGTGAATTCATGGCATTTTTGGGCACCTAGTTCATGGTGTTGCAAATGGTGACAAAGGAGGGTTTTGGCAGCAATTTGCATTTCTCTTCTCGGTTGGCGGTTTTCTTTTGCTATGGGTTTTGGAATTCCAAGGAAATGCAGTTGAAATTTTGATGAAATGAAAATTCTATATCGAAAACTGCATCTAAGCCTAAAGCTTTTTGCTTCCCTTGTGTTATAAAAGGGAAACCAAGGCTCATTTTAAAGGAGATAGAAGAAAATAGACTTTGGCTAGGGTTTTGGTCGAACGTATATGAATAGATAGGAATAGAGGAGTTTGTTGAAACTTTGGGTTTTATGAATGAACTTATGCAATTGCCTTAAAAAATTTCTCATACATGGTTCATGTACAAGTAAATATATAATTCTGATATATTTCTCTCCTTCTACGAGTCTGGGTGAATTTTGAATGAAATGTTAATGATATTTTATTCTACTTTGAATATGTGTTCAAATGCATGTCTCTGGTCTTTGTCTTGATTCAAGAAATCAATTAAATACTTAGATGGGGCCATGAATTTATGTTTATTTGCAAAGGATTTGATAAGTACTGATGTATCAGAAAATTTGAGCTCCATGATGCAAAGTATTGTGAGAGTAGTCTATTTTATTGGGCCATTTCTATTTTACTGATTCTTGCATATGTGACTCCATTTTTCCCAACAAATATGACACTGACCCGTTCCTTTATGATTTACCTAAGGGGTTAATCAGATAATCATTTGATGACCAACCTGCAACCAAGGTTTAAATTCATTTAAAAATTCATTGATTCAAATATTCATGTACGTCAACTCACATTAAGGATGTCTTCATTTCCATGAACAGGTAGCAGATTACTTAGAAACGAGCCAATTTCTTAGTGATTGTTGCATAATTATCCTTCATCCAAATATGATTTGTGCTATGAAGTGTTCAACACAACTAAATATTACATGAACACACTAGGAATACCCTCCTTGGTCCCACAGAGCCTAAAGTGTAGAATATCTTAGTCATCAGCTAGATCTTGTTAGTTGGCCATTCATTTCAAGAGTCTTGAGTATAGGAACTAGCTATTCATCATAAGTAAGGGAGTTATCAATGGTTGGATTATCTTTCTTATCAATGATGGCATTCTCTTGTTCAATAATGTTTAAATCCTTAGGGGAAGAGAGAAAAATAGGGCTCTCATAACTCTCATTGATTTGATCTTCTAACACCAAAATATCTTCGCCACAAATAGGAGAGATATTGGGAGAAGACCGAGTTTGATTGTCATGAATATCCACCATTGTATTATCTTTTACTAAAACATTCTCATAAGTGTGAGGGATGAATTTTTTCTTGGCATGCTTAGAAAGATATGATATTAATATTGTGTGACTAAAAATGAAAAGTACTTCTAACCATCTTATGCAATACTTCAAGAATGTAAACAATGTATATCTAAAGATGAAAAGTATTTTTAACCAATTTATGCAAAGCTCCAAGAATACAAACAATGTGTATCCAAAAATGAAGAGAACTTTTATCAAAATTATGCAAAGCTTCATGAATGTAAACATTGTGTATGAAAAAGTTAAAAGTGCTTTTACCCATATTATGCAAAGTTTCAGAAATCTAAACATTTTTAGATCTGATGATTTACACTACTGAAATCATTTTGGAATGATTCAAAAATGACTACATTAAATCGATGATTTTGACTTAGATGCATAAAAAAGAAGTTCCTAAAACTTTCAGAATTGATACTATAGGTTACCAGCAAACCTATGAAGTATAGAAAATCACTAGAAAGCTCAGGAAATTTGGTTTTTGTAGGCCTACAAGGACTCATTCGCCCAGTGGTGAATGGGTCCTGGTATGCTTTTTTGGGAAGCTCTGAATATGACATTAAATCTTAGGAACTGTGAAAACATGTTTCCCTAGTATGCCTAACAGGGACTTATTCACCCTATGGTGAATGGGTCCTAGTATAGGGGTTTTTTAGATTGAATAAGTGCAATTTCTAAGTGATTAGATGTGGTTTCTATTTTAGGTTTGTAATAGTCAATTTTGTAACAAATTTTCTAGGTTTTAGGATTCTAAATGTAATGTTAACTAAGGTTGAATGATGAACAATGTGACTAAATTTAATGTGTAATGTGAATCTAAATGATGAAATGATGATGTCAGTGTTAACACTATGCAAAATAAACTCATATCTAATGCATTTTTTTAATTTTTTAGTGAATATAAGCAATGCAAACATGCAAATTTACCCTAAATGTAATGTTCACTAATGCAAAATGAAAGAACCCTAAATGCAATGCAAGTAATGCAAATTAAATGCAAACTATTGCAAACTAAGATCTAGGGTTTTAATGCACTCCAAATCATAAATTAGGATGTTTGAAAGGTCGAGTTCACCAAAATGAAACATAGAAAAAGGGGAATCTATCAAAATGAATTAACAAGATGAAAAACCACACCTTTTCACTAGTCATTTCATTCAATTATGCATGAAAGAACATAAAAAAACAAACCTAACTGATATAATAGTGAAAAGGTAGGTTTTAAGATGTCGAAATGGTGTGTACCTATTGTAGAAATTATTTTATAGGCCTCAATAGTGACTCATTTTCCCAGTGGCGAATGGGTCCCTGCTAGGGTTCTGAAAAATGTATTTCTAGGTTATGTTCTTAAATGTCTGCAATCCCATATCCTAGGTGTTTAGCTCTTGAAATTCATAAATAAATTTTGTAGCTTACTTTTTGTGATCTTGCAAGAAAGATGATAACTTTTACAACTTTGCAACTTTTACTACTTTTTTTCTCCAGTTGATCTTCAACCTAAAACTTCCAATCACACATCAAAGCAGAAGAAAAATGTTGATTTTTAGGGAATAGGGGTTTGCCTTGGTCAAACCCCATTTTGGTAATTAAACCTTGAATTGAAACAATGCATAAAAGGAAAGATGAATGAACAATGTAATGCTACACCTCACCAATCCTCAATTGAACCTTGGAGTACAAATCAACAATCTAGCATGACGTGGCCTCAAATATTGTAGATTTTGAACACAAAACTTGATTAGAAAAAAAAACCTTGAATATGCTTGAATTGGATATTCAATGCTACATCAACAAATTAGATCAACAACATGCATGATGCACTATTCCTTTTACATGATGAAATGGATCTTTGATTGTTGCAATAAAATCTAATAATCTTCTCTTGAATTCCTTCTTGAATGCTCTATAATGCTCTTTTGAAAGTACTCTTGATTGCTTATGAAGATCTAGAATGAAACTATGTGAAATAACCTTATATTTATACTTAAAATTAAATCCTGAAATTCAAATAGCACAAGCCGACATCATATCTAGGATTTGAAATCATTAAAATATCACCAAAAACACATCCCAAGTGGGGTTTCCTAAGTTAAGGAGGACCCATTGGCCATAGGGAAAATGGGTCCTAGGATACGTAACTAGGACATGTTTTGGGGATTGTGAAATAACATGCCAAAAGGGGGTCCTAGGACCTAGTTAGGACCCATCCACCTGATGAAAAATTGGTCCTAGGTCCCTATCCTGGGACACATTCCTTCCAAAATTAAGTGTTGTGTAATTTCATTTAAGAGTGTCGGGCTTTTTCCCTCAAAAAATGTAATAAATTAGGCTTTGATTTGAATTTAAGAGGCCAAATAAGCTCAAATTAACCTCAATTAATTAATAAATCCATAGATTAGTGTGAAATTTTAAAGATAAACTTTACAACACCCTAAATAAGGCACCAGTAAGTCCATTTTATCATTAATTATTCATTCCCAAATTAAGTGTGAAAAAGGGTTACTTTTTTCTACACTACAACTGCCAAGGGTTCACTAACTAAAGGAATCACTATCTAGAATAGAAAGAGAATAGAAGAAGACTATTACAAGGAGGTTCACTACCTTAGAGAATTATAAAAATCCACCATAACAACTCTACACCATTTGCAACCTTTAGCCCATTTCCTCCAACAACTTCAGGTACACTAAAAATGTAGATAGATTTTGCTCACTACTTCTGGAAGCCTTAGGCATTTAAGCTCACACTTAGGTCTCAACACCTGATCATATTCACATCATTTTGGATCACAAATCACACCACACTCATATCCAACAATTAATCTTTCTTATATATCAATTGTGACCTGGAATAACTTCTATAGTTTGGCCTCAATGAAATGTATGCGCTTCAAATATGCAGTCATCAAATAGGTTAGCACCAAGAACTTATCTGGTGGAAATAATTGAAGGTGCACCACACCATGAGTTAACTAGGACCCAAATCTACACAAACACACTACACCATTCTTCCATAAATAATGAAGCACATCCACAAGTAATGCTAACATGTTAGGTTGGCCAAACCTACATTAACACTAACAAACAATCAGTTCAATCCACACTAAGTTCAAAAACATCCTACAGACCACACAAAAACATCACACAATATCCCCAAATATTCCAACACCATTATAATATTCAACACTTCTGCAACCACCTAAAACTGAGAATAATATCATCTTGTACAACCAACCACACTGCCACAAACATACAACTCAATAACCAACCTTGCAAAACACTTGAACACGACACACTCCAAGGAAAGGTGGATACAAAAAATATTATCATGTTCCTAAGCCTACAAGAAAAGAAACCTCAATATAGAGAAATGTGAAACAATTCCATTTCCCCCTAGAGACAACCTTCTTCACAAGCAACACACTATTTGACACATCTTCCACTGCCACATGATCTAGAACATAAAACTATCAATATAACACCTCTGAACACCTATGATAACCTGAGATCCAAACTGTACAAGCACATCTTCAACCATGAACAAATTTGGAGTATCTACCGCCTTGTACACTCTCTATTTAACTTTTTTGAAAAGTACTTAGAAACCAAGTGAACCAACTACATCAACAATGCCTACTTATCACCACAAACATATTCTCATCAACACCATACTAGAGATTGCAACAATCTCCCCATCTGCAACACATGCCCGACACCTTCTCAACACAACCATACTATATGTTGACATAGGTTGTCATCAATGACAACACTAAAGAAAAAATAGTGAAAAAATCTCAACAATCTCCCCGTTGACATCAATGACAAGACTAATCTCCAAAAATCTCCCTATTTTTCATTGATGGAAACACTAGCTCTAAAAATCCATGAACAACAAAAGAAACATTGTATCAAGAAGCATTCCCCCTTACTTGAACATTTCTTACATTTCATACTTATTTCTTTCTTCTCTTTTCTTCTTATGTTTTTCAATCTTCTCACCCCCTTTGACATCAATTCTTTCCTTGTGTTTTTCAGAATTCACTCTCCCCCTTTAACGTCAATAGCAAAGGGCAACACCTTCAAACCACCTTCTCTCCCATTCTCCACTACACTTTCTCTCTTTCTATTTTTTTGTTTCTCTCTCCCCCTTAGGGGCACAAGATATTCTCTACTTGATTTCACCAACCAAAGACACCGCTACCTACTCCCCCTGAGAGGTAGCCTTCATCAATCCAAGACAAAGAATAAATCTTGACTTTCTCACTTGGATAGATGCACCAACTTATGCATCTAGTTGAAAGGAGGGGGAATAACCCCTAGCTTATGCCTAAGATACTGAAATGTATCTTTTAGAAGAGCCTTTGTAAAAAAAATTGCTATTTGATCCTTTGTAGGCACATACTCTAACTTCACTTCATTCTCTACAACTTTCTCTCTTATAAAGTGATACCAGATAGAGATATGCTTTGTCCTTGAATGCATTACCATATTTTTTGAAATATTGATAGAACTTGTATTATCAAAAAAGATAGGAATGTGTTCATCATATGATACTTTGATATTCTTCAATGTCTACTTCATCCACAACACTTGTGTATAATAATATGTTGATGCAATATATTTTTCCTCTATAGTAGATAATAACAATAAATCCTGCTTCTTACTCAACCAAGAAACCAATCTACTTCCAAGAAATAAATCACCTCCACTTGTACTTCTTTTTTTATCTATGCAACCTACCCAATCTTCATTTGTATAAGCACTCAAAGAGAAATTAGTATCCCTAGGATACAATAGACCAAAGTCCAAAGTTCCCTTCAAGTATTTGAATATCTTATTTGCTACTACCACATGTGATTCTCTAGGATGTGTTAGAACTATAAAAATCTGATATTTTTACATATGATTTCATTCATAATTTTCCAAATAAGTGCCTTCTTGAACACTTTCTGCCCATATTTTACCATGTTGCATCATATGTTCCATTGGGTCTTGCATTTTGTGCATTCTGGTTCCTATGGGCGTAGGTCCATGACTGTCTCCCCAACTCGTGTTGCCTTTCTGTTAACATTTGTTTGTTGTAGGTGGTCGGCAGGACTTTCTCATTGTCACAATGATTGGTGTTTTTCTATGGTTGGGTATCAGTGTAACATCCATGTTGTTCCGGCGACAGCAGAGGCTTCTATCGGCATATGTCTTGGTGGTCGGGCTAATGTCTTACCGAGTTCAATATGTCTCGATGACTTCACATATGTTTTTCTTTCGGCGTGAGTTCACTCTGGTCTCACCAATCGGTGGTGGAAGAATATGAGCATATCGATGTAGGTTGGGGTGATCGCCGTAAGGTCTCAGCGAGTGACCTTCGGTCTCGTCGATGGAAAGTTTGGAGGATTCTTATCGGCAAGAGTGTGGTCTTATCTTGGCGACTCAAGGATGGATGAAAGCTTTTGGTATATCATGGGCACTCTATATGACCTCTCCCCAATACTGTATTGTCTTGGTGAAAGCGAGTGGGGAATGGTTTTCAGCATAATAATTGCTTTGTCTCAGCGAACTGAAAAGTAACACGATGTGAGACCTTTAGTATAATGAAGTGCTATCTACATGAGGTCCCCCTGACATTGTTTTGTTTTGCCGATAGCTCAATGAGGTTTCTTTCGATGAGAAAATCTAACGGTCTTGGCGATGATGAATGTAACAAAAGGTGTTGCTCGGTGTGACCTATTTGTTTTGGTATATGGTCATGGCGAGGTGCCTGGGGTCTTGTCAAATGGGATGCAATGGTGGCTTTGTTAGCAAGATAATTGCATGGTCACACCGACATGAGGTTAAGTGGGAGGCTCTCGGTGAAACTTAAAATAGTCTATGTGAGGTCTCCGCGATATCTGTGTGTTATAGCGAAGCACAGTGGGAACAATGGAATACTATGTGGCTTCGGTATGACTTGTGGGTCGCTACAGCTAATGCAAGAGCGAAATACAAGCACACGGGATGTAACGAGTGAATTGCCTTTGGAAGGACGATGATCTATGTCTCGCCGATTGTCTCACTGGTGATAACAGAATTTTAAATGTCAAGGCCGACATGTTTCTGCTTGGATGACCGTTGCTTTCCAGCTCGATTAGAGCCTGAATTTGGTGCTAGGCCGACATGAATTTGAAATGATATGATTTCTAATGCTAGTGTATTTATATGAACCTAGATTGTAATTAAACAGGATCATATTTTAGATCACATATAGTAGATTAGGAATGGCTACAATAGAATAATTTTCTCTTATCATAGACTATGTGCATGTTTTAAAATGGCGAATTCAATGAAAACCAGCTAGTGTGGCAGGTTATTTCTGGTGTCAATTGTATGTTGAACTTATTGAAAAGTATTGTTGAAGTTGTCTCCAGGTTGATTCTTTCTGGTTGTTTAAATTGATGTAACAAGTTTACTTTTAGTTTATCAATGCACATTTGCTATATTTGTGTGATTAATTGACTGGTTCTCTCAAGTAGAGATTAAATCCTTTTCATTGATCACAATAATCAGGAAGATTCATCTGGATTATTAAAGAAGAGATCAGTAGTCATATTCTTGCATTGTTTATACAAGTTATGAACAGATCATATGCCTGCAATTTGATTTTCTGCCAGAATAAGTTGCTCGCTTCTGTTTCATTTGACTCCACATACCCAACAAGGCACTGGTCTCTGCAATTTCATTATTTGAATTCATTCAATCTCTTTTTATCAGTTAATTAAGCATTCTAGGATTTAGATCAGAAGTTAGCTATCAAGTTTGGTTTCATTTGTTCATTGTTATCTGCCATTATGGACAAAGCATTTCAAGAAGGTAATTACAAGTTAAGCCTACATTATTCAAGAGAGGTACACCCACCCAGGTTTTGCAGCACCTAAAGAGTAGAAGGTTGAATTCTTTCGACCTTGTCTATTTCCCTAAAGCGTATCAAGAGATTGGAAATCCCTTGAGGCATTCAGCCTGCTTTTTTGAGAGCTAACAAACTGGCGACTCCGCTGGGGATTACATTAGAAAATTTGGTTGAAGACCATTATATAGAGTCAGTGAAGAGAAAGAAATATTTTGAGAAGTTTCAGAAAGAGTGATTCCGCTAGGAGAAGATCAGAAAGAATAATCATTTTCCTACTTTTGGAAAAGTAGGTGGCGACTCTAAAAGAATTGTTGCAGCTGTTAATCATGAATAGAAGAAGATCTCAGTTCAAGGGAGGTCATACTAGATCTCCTCCTGGTAGCAGTAGGTTGACATACAACGATCTGAAAAATGGAGGGTAATCAGGGCGGACCTATTGATCATGATACTCCTCAAGTTGATTATGAATCTTTAACTTATAAAGAGGTTAAAGCACTGTATGAGTCTCAGAAAAAGGAAATAGAAGAATGGAAAAAGAAAAAGAGCACTTATCCTCCATAGCCATCAAAGCAAGTAAGTGTTTATCTAGTCCCTCCTAGACAAGGATTGGCAAGTTATCAAGAATGCTAATGTGATCAGTGTCAAGTACAATGCCAATGTGATCAATGTCATATGCAGCATAATTCTAGCCCACTTAAAGATGTCAGTTAGAATCTGAAACAAGGTATGTATCAGAACCAACAATCTGATGCTGATGAATATGTTGGAATTTACCCCTTTGATGCATTTCTTGGCATAAGGAAGTATGAAGAAGAAGATTTGACTTCTCTGTACAATAGGATGATGAGTGTCTGGTTGCAGCTGCCTCCTGACTGTAAGCCTACAAGACCCTTTTTTGTTGCACAGTTCATAAAAGTATGGAAGCCTGAATCAGCTTGTTGGTCATGGTCATCAATACAATGTGCATGTGATCACTTGAATAAGTTCATTGATGCCATGGAGGAGATAGGGTATGTGAACACTGTCAATGTTGATTCCAATGATTGTATTTCTGATGAATATAGAGAAATTGATCAATCAATGCATCCAACAAGTGATGAGATATGTGCAAGACAGTATGATTCCTGCGATAGCTTCCATAGTGAAGATGAAGGTACAAGATATCTCTCTTGCATAACAGATTGTGATAGGGAGAGCAGTGTGTGTTATGAGGGATCCAATGAACATTCAGATTTTGAAGATACACCTATAGATTTTGATCTGCAGCTAGGGGATCCTTCTACCTCTTATGGTGATCAGGATGAAGAGGTAATGGGAAATGTTGATTCATTGGTAGTGAGTATATAATACCTCTAGCTGCAGTTGAAAGCTACAAAGATACATTCAATGAGGAGGAGGGTTGTAAATTTGAGAATGATTTCCAAAAAATTTCAGGCCCATTGCATGATGAAGATTTAAAAGAGGATCAGGTAATGTTTTACAAAGGTTTTCCCCAAAATGAATTTCAAGTATTTTTAGATCCACTTGATGTTGAGAAAAAGGTATTTTTAGATAAACAAAGGGATGTGTCAAGTTATGGAACAAATGATTGTGCTGGTAATTTTTCATTCTCTGATGATCCCGGGCCTCTCTTTGATAATGACAAAAGTGATGAATATGACTGTAATAATGAAAATGTGGAAACTTGTTTGCTTAGCTGTGAGCAGATTTCAGATTTGTTAACTCTTGATTATCAAAAATATATACATAAGGGTGATCTTGAAACTTTGTGTCCAGTTGATAGTGAAACTTTTGGAGTTGACCAAATACATGTGTCTATTCAAGAAAAGGTATGTGATTCTGAAATTTCTAACTCATGTCGAGAAGACATTTGTCTGCATACCAAGGATGATAGTGTTCCAGTTTTGATTGGTTCATGTATGCTTAATATTGAAGATTTGAGTTATGGGGGTATCAAAGAGGTGCAAAAGGTTTTAGATTTGTATGTTTCAAACAATGTTGATATGACAGAATTTTTTGATTCTCAAGAGTGGTACTCTAATGATAAATTTTCAATGCATCTGAATGAGTGTTTTACAATATACACAATAGAGAGAAAGATAACGAAGAATTTTGCATTGAATATATGTATATTTCATATATTGGTAATAACAGAGGTTTGTCCCAAGATGTTGAAGAATTTGAATTACAGGATGATGTAGGGATTTTGGGCCAAACCAAGCATGATGATACTCTAAGAACTTGCAATAACAGTGATAGGAATAATTGCATATGTGTCTTCAAGAGGAGTTTGTTGAACTCAAGAGAAAACTAGGTTTTTGATAGAGGAAAGCATGGTTGGAGTTTCAGATTGTAATAGATCAGAACAGGAGAAATTAAAACATAGAGGATTGAGGGTTGCTAGTGCATATACAACTCTTACTTATTCTCTTTAAAATTCTTTTCCATGCACATTAGTTTAGGGGTTTTGGTTCACCTTTGCCTTGCATTCATTTTGCATCATTTCCATCTTGCTTTCTGTCTATTTCCAATTTTCTCATTTTGTGTCTAGTCTGCTCACCCAAAGATTCTGGATCCTTGCAATGATCTAACTATCATTCATCCCCAGACGGAGCCACTGTTAGAATTGTAAAAATATGATATTTTTACATATGATTTCATTCATAATTTTCCAAATAAGTGCCTTCTTGAACACTTTCTACCCATATTTTACCATGTTGCATCATATTTTCCATTGGGTCTTGCATTTTGTGCATTATGGTTCCTATCGGCATAGGTCTGTGATTGTCTCCCTGACCCGTGTTTCCTTTCTGTTAACATTTGTTTGTTGCAGGTGGTTGGCAGGACTTTCTCATTGTCACGGCGACTGGCATTTGTTTGTGGTTGGCTATTGACATAACATCCATGTTGTTTCGGTGACAACAAAGGCTTCTATCGCCATATGTCTTGGTGGTCAGGCTAACTCTTACCGAGTTCAATATGTCTCACCAACTTCACATATGGTTTTCTTTCGGCGTGAGTTCACTCTAGTCTCACCGATCGGTGGTTGAAGAATATGAGCATATCAGTGTAGGTTGGGGCGATCGTCGTAAGGTCTCGGCAAGTGACCTTCAGTCTCACCAATGGAAAGTTTGGAGGATTCTTATCAGTAGGAGTGTGGTCTTATCTCGGCGACTCAAGGATGGATGAAAGCTTTCGGTATATCATGGGCACTCTATATGACCTCTCCCCGATACTATATTGTCTTGGTGAAAGCGAGTGGGGAATGGTTTTCAGCATAATAATTGCTTTGTCTCAGCGAACTGAAAAGTAACACGATGTGAGACCTTCAGTATAATGAAGTGTTATCTACAGGAGGTCCCCTCGACATTTTTTTTTTTCCAATAGCTCGATGAGGTTTCTTTCGGTGAGAAAATCTAACAGTCTTGGCGATGATGAATGTAACAAAAGGTGTTGCTCGGTGTGACCTATTTGTTTCAGTATATGGTCATGGCGAGGTGCCTGGGATCTTGCCAAATGGGATGCAGTGGTGGCTTGTTTAGCAGGATAATTAGATGGTCACATCGACATGAGGTTAAGTAGGAGGCTCTCGGTGAAACTTAAAACACTCTGTGTGAGGTCTCCGCGATATCTGTGTGTTATAGCGAAGTACAGTGGGAACAACGGAATACTATTTGGCTTTGGTATGACTTGAGGGTCGCTACAGTGAATGCAAGAGCGAAATACAAGTGCAAGGGATGTAATGAGTGAATTGCCTTCGGTAGGATGATGATCTATGTCTTGTCGATTGTCTCACTAGTGATAACAGAATTTTAAATGTCAGGGCCAACATGTTTCTGATTGGATGACCATTGCTTTCCAGCTCGATTGGAGCCTGAATTTGGTGCTGGGCTGACATGAATTTGAAACGATATGATTTCTAATGTTGGTGTATTTATATGCACCCAAATTGTAATTGAACAGGATCAGATTTTAGATCACATATAGTAGATTAGGAATGGCTACAGTAGAATAATTTTCTCTTATCATAGACTATGTCCATGTTTTAAAATGGCAAATTCAATGAAAACCAGCTAGTGTGGTAGGTTATTTTTGGTGTCAATTATATGTTGAACTTATTGAAAAGTATTGTTGAAGCTGTCTCTAGGTTGATTCTTTCTGGTTGTTTAAATTGATGTAACAAGTTTACTTTCGATTTATCAATGCACATTTGTTGTATTCGTGTGATTAATTGACTGGTTCTCTCAAGTAGAGATTAAATCCTTTTCGTTGATCACAGTAATCAGGAAGATTCATCTAGATTATTAAAGAAGAGCTCAGTAGTCATATTCTTGCATTGTTTATACAAGTTATGAACATATCATATGCCTGCAATTTTATTTTCTGCCAGAATAAGTTGCCTGCTTCTATTTCATTTGACTCTGCATACCCAACAAGGCACTGGTCTCTGCAATTTCATTATTTGAATTCATTCAATCTCTATTTATCAGTTAATTAATTATTCTAGGATTTAGATCAGAAGTTAGCTATCAAGTTTGGTTTCATTTGTTCATTGTTATTTGCCATTGTGGACAAAGCATTTCAAGAAGGTAATTACAAGTTAAGCTTGCATTATTCAAGAGAGGTACACCCGCCCAGGTTTTGCAGCACCTAAAGAGTAGAAGGTTGAATTCTTTCAACCTTGTCTGTTGCCCTAAAGCGTATCAAGAGATTGGCAATCCCTTGAGGCATTCAGCCTGTGTCTTTGAGAGCTAATAGGATGTTCTTGAAATATTTCCACAAGATAAACTACATGCGTGATATCTAGCCTAGTAGTAGTTAGATATAGCAATCCACTAATCATGAATCTGTAGTTGCTTTGATCTGTCTTAGGGGATTCATCATTTTTTCTCAACTTACAACTAGTAACCATGGGAGTACATATTGGTTTGGAGTCCTCCATTCCAAATTTCTTTAACATTTCTTTGACATACTTTTATTTTGAGATGAATATACCTTTATCAAATTGACTTAGTTTTAGCCCAAGGAGGAAATTCATCTCCCCAAACATTGACATTTCAAACTCATTTTGCATCTCCCCTATAATTTTTTTACATAATTCCTTATTTCCTCCAAAGATTATGTCATCAACATGCACAACCGCAATGAGGATTTGATCTCTCTCAAACCTTGAATTAAAGGTTACTATCTACATTACCCTTTTTGAATCCCTACTACAATAAGTACTTATCCAATCTTGTATACCAAGCTCTAGGAGCCTGTTTGAGTCCATATAATTTTTTTTTCAATCTGTAGAACACATCAAAATCTTCTAATAACTAAAAACCTTCTAGTTGTTCAACGTACACCTCTTCTTCTAACTCACCATTAAAAAATGTATACTTGACATCCATCTGATACACCTTGAAGTCTTTATGTGTTGTAAAATCCAAAAACATCTTAGTGGATTCCATTCTTTCTACTGGAGAAAAAATTTCTTCAATATCTATTCCTTCCTCTTGTGAGTAGCTCTTATACACAAGTCTATCCTTCTTTCTGATAACTTCACCATTCTCATTCAACTTGTTCCTAAAAAACCCATTTGGTTCCTATCACATTCTTGTTTGTTGGTCTTGGTACTAGTTCCCATGTCTAATTCTTCTCAATCTACCTCAACTCTTCTTTCATATCTTTCATCCAATTCTCATCTTTGAATGATTTAGTTACTATTTTAGGTTCTATTTAGAGAGTAAACAAAAAAAAATGTGTTCTTCTACCATAGTGGCTCTTCTTCTTATTAGTACACCTTTACTCTTATCTCCAATTATTTGATCTTCATAATGATTCTTATGCACATAGGATTATTTTCTAGAGCATCTTCCTCTTCTGCAATCATATCTTTCTCCTTCTCTTCTTATTTTTCTTCTTCATTGCAATGGGGGTCATTAGATTCATATCCTTCTATCAAATTTGAGCTGTGGTGTAATTATTCATCCACTTTGACACTTGCACTTTAAACTATCTTATTTAACCTTTTGTTGTAGCACTAGTATGCCTTGCTCTTTGTAGAATATCCAAGGAAGATTCCTTCATCTGATCTTGCATAAAACTTTCCTATATTTTCTTCGTCTCTCTTGATATAACATTTGCTTTCAAACACTCTAAAATATTTAATAGTAGGATTTGTTCCATAGCATAGTTCATAGGGGTATTTGAATTTTTCACTCTTTCTTGTACTTTGTTAAGATATTACACTATTGTATGAATAACTTCTTCCCAATAGACTTTTGATAGATTTTCTCCCTTCATCATGGTTCTTGTTGCTTCTTGAATTGTCTGGATCTTTCTTTCCACAACTCCATTCTATTGTGGTGTCCTAGGAGATGATAAATGTCTTTTTATTCCATGATCTTTACAAAATATGTTAAACTCATTGGAGGCGAACTCACCACCTCTGTCAAACCTCAAACATTTGATTTTCAAATCCATTTCAAAGTTACCCAATTCATTATAGAGTAATCATCTATCAAAAACATAAAATACTTATCACCTGAGAGCTTCTTGTTTTAATAGGTCCACATAGTTTTGTATGCAACAACTCCAAAGGTCTTACAGTAGAATATTCATTTGTTTTGAACCTCTTCTTTGTCTTCTTTCAAAACTAACACTCTTTGCAAATTACATAGATAGGATTTATAATTCTTGGCAAATCTCTCATACCTTGATTAGAGTTGATCTTCACGAGGCTATCAAAATTAATGTGACTCATTCTTCTATGGCATAGCAAACTCTCATTGATTTGAGACATAGATCACTTAACACCACCACCTTTGAGCTAATAAACATTTCATTATGTCCTTGTTCTAGCTACAACTAATGTTCTAAAGTTTCTTTTTTCTGATTTCACAACCATTATTTTGAAACACCAAGTTGTATCCTCTGGTACACATTTTTCCTACACTGAGAAGATTATGTCAGAGACCCTTGACATAAAGAACATCATTTGTTTTGTGCTTGCCATCAAAACTAGTTGAACCTTTTCCACAAATCTTAATAGATGTATCATCACCAAACTTGAAAAGTCCACCATCATACTTTTCAAGCTTAACAAAATTACTCTTATCACGTGTCATATGATTTGAGCATCCACTATCAATTATCTAGTAGTTTCTCTCCTCTCAAGGCATGGAAAGTATTCAACATAGTTCCTTCAATACTATGACCTATTTTCGAAGTAATTTCCTTCACACATCTTTTAGGATCAGTAGAATTAGTTCCAACATCTAAAGCCATGAACAAGCATTCATCACTTCCATCATCTAGATAATGTGATTCCTCATAATCAAATACACCACTATCTTCTTTAACATAATAACTCTTCTTGACATATTTACCTTTATAATCTTTATGTTTGTCATTTCAAATTTTGATTGGACATTTAGAAGCATAATGACCTATATCTTTCCACAATTGAAACATTTGAAGGGTAACTTACCTTTGTATTTTCCAATGCCTTTTTTTAATCTCCTTACAAAATTTTCTTCCACCTCATCAAGATCATTTGAATCAGATTCACCATCTTTCTTGCGTACTTTAAAATTAGTTTATTTCCTTGAAGAATCTTGTTTAAACTCTCTTAATTCAAAAGTAGTTAAAGCCCAAAACATTTGATCTCTAGAATATTGATCCAAATTCTAAGATTCCTTAATAGAAAAAACATTAGAACTATAAGATTTAGGAAGAGTTATCAATACCTTTTTCACAACTTCACTTTCCTCTAGTTTTCCACCAAGACCATTGATGGCATTAACAATTTCATCCACTCTAAGCATGTATCCTGTAATATCTTCATCCTCTAACATCCTTAGGGTTTCAAATTTGGCTTTGAAATTCTACATATTTGTTTGATTTCTTTGAAACACTTAGGGAAGAATGGAAGAAAGAGGAGCAGGATCAATGAAGAAGGCATACAAGCAGAGAGGTAAGTGAAAGTCTAAAAGCTTGAAAACTTGGGACAACCAATTTTGACCCTTCAAGGAGAATTCATGGAAGATGGCCCATGTAGGATCTCTTAGATCGGTTATCAATGATGGGTCATCTAAGGGTGACATGAAATGACAACAATATGTATATGTGTGTGTGTGTGTGTGTATAAATGTACATATGTATGTATGTATATATATATACATACATATATATACATATATTATATATATTATTTTGACAATGTTCATATTAATTTATTTTATAGAAATAACAATCTCTATAATATTTAAATATATAGAATTAAATTTTCTTTGTATAATAAATGAGTGAATATATTTTTACTTTATTTCCAATAGATAGTGTTTATTTTTTATATTTATGTTGAAGTTGTGCCCTCTACAACAGGTCTGAGCTAGATATTTTTAACAATCCATAGTTGATATTATCTAATTACAATGTAAGATGATTGAAATGATCTCAACTATCAATTCCTTTTCTATTTTACTTTTTTATTCACTATTATTTCATTCACTAACAATCATATGATGATATATTACTTTTATTAATGTTGTAAAAACTATCAACTATAGGGAAACGACTATCCACTTTATTAAATTTTGAAATGTTAAAGGTGTATATTCATTCCAAGGAGCTTGGAGTTCATTCCATAGAGTTGCATACCATATCCTAAGAAGGAAATTTTATCGACATGTACAAATTTTAACATTAACATATATAAAAATAATAATAATATAATATTAGATTAATTTAGTAGTACATTATTAATTATTATATTTATAGTATAATACTAATTTATTAGTTTATGTGATGTATTATATTAGCTTTTAAACATTATGGTATTAAATATTTACTAATTTTAAATATATATTTAAACATTAGTTGCATTACAACTATATTCCCTACCTAAAGTTGCAAGCTCAGAGCAAAAGATGTATAAATGATATTGCATATGAAAATCAAGGTTCCTTAAACTCTAATAATTTACCATGAGCTCTAAGCAAAATGAGAAATTTATTTTTTATATAAAACTAAATCATATAAAATAATAAAAAATACTATATTAGAACAAAACAACCCAAGCCTAAATGAGAGAATTAGAAATAAATAGGCATTATTTTGCTTCACCATTTCCATTATAAAATATCTGTAGATACTGTAAATCATGTGTAAATTATATTTTGTATCTATTTTAGCATCTAAAACTCTAAGAAACACTAGTACTCTTAAGAGTGAACTAGGTTCGTAGGTCAATGCATGTCTCACAACATAAAATGTGGGTTTAATCCCTAATAGTCAATAGCTCAAAATGAAAAATTGAGGTTAGAAAGAGGTAAGAATTTGTAATGAAATTCAAATCATATATATGTGTGAATTACAAGAGAAACTTATATCATTCCTAGAATGAGAGTTCATAATGAATTTTGGAATCCTTTCAAAATCCATAGCCATAGGATACAAAAATGATTACATATTATTTCAAACGCTTCTTCATCTGAATGGATCAATATTTTCCTAATTCAAAATTTTATTCCTTTCTCCCATGAGGATCAATATTTTGACTTTGGACACACATTTAAAACATATCAACAAAACCACCTAAGATTAAAGAGATAAATACACAAGAAATAAATAACCACTTCAAAGTTAAATGGAACAACAACACCATACCCTGTAATGGTTATAAAACTTGTGGTAGAGGAGTCATCAAAAAACTAAAAAGGAGACAAAATTTTCTAGCACCTACATAAAAAAATATAATACAATTGTAAAGAGTTGAATACAACATGAGAATAAAAATAAGAAAATCCAACTAAATTAAAATCAATCAATGATCAATTGATTCCAAAACCATCTATTTTTTATATTTATTTTTTTCTCCATCAAAGAGGTCTTAAAGTTGAATTATTGGTCCTTAAGAAAATGATGTATTACCCTAAGCATAGCTCCCCATGGACACATGTTCTCTTGGATTATTGACATAAAATGATTGATTAAAATATACTCTCACACGAACACACACTATCCCACCCTCCCTCTCTCTTTTCTTTAGGTCTCCTTCCCACCATATCTCTTATCTCTATCTTTCTCTCTTGCTCTATCTTTCTCTATTTAGATTTTTCTATCAATTTTCCTATTTATCTGTCTCCCTCTCTACATCTCTCTCTAAATGTCTCTTTGAATCCCTCTCCATCTCTCCATTTCTCTTTATCTATTTATTTATATGTCTATCTCTACCTCTCTCTATCCTTCTTTATTTATCTCAATCTCCCCTTATCTCTTTCCCTATCTCTCTTTCTATGTTCCTATCTCTCTCATTTACTTTTTTCTCTCTTCCTCTCTATCAATCTCCTTTTGTATTCATCTCTCTTCCTTTATCACTCATTCTCTCTTTTTCTCTCATTTTATATTCTCCTAATCTATCTATCTCCCTTCTCTCCTCCCCTCTCTCCCCCTCCCTCTTTGTCTCTTCTTTCTCTATCTCTATTTCTATCCTTTTGTAAATGCTAATGTTTGTAATATTTAATGTGTTGGAATGAAATTAACTAAATGATTAATATGCAAGCACACGTTCCCTTCTCTTAAATTTATAAGCTTAATGAGAAATAAAAAATTACTACAAGTAAACACAAGGCTAGGTACAATAGAATAATAGTAACAAAAAATTGAATAGAAGAAACATGCATCTACTAAGTAAATACTATCTTACATTCAATTAATTGGTGAACTGTAATTGATATTACTATTTTATATAAATAATCAAAGTCATTTAAAAGTAAGTTTTACTTAAGTCAATCATTGAGAAAAGTGATATTATTGGAGAACATTGTCATTCTCAACCCCATGTTTACTAAAGTATAGTGGATATGTGACTCTCAAAACATCAAAATGAGAAAATGTATATCAATTACAAATAATTCAATATTCCATAAAAACTATTATCATTGGTGTAATATTTATCAAATGTATATCCACCATACTAGCTGTCAACCTATGTCAACATCCTTGTTGATGTACTGGATACTAAGTGGTCAATCCATCTCCACTGGGACATACTCATATGCATAAAAGCTATAAATGTCACACACTAAGGACTTTTTCATCACTTTTTAGGTAAGAAGACACAAAGACGTAATGTGTTCATTACTTAAAGTACAATCAAATGATCTTTACATATTATGAGCATATTTTTAATCAGTGGCACTTGGCACATAAAAGCCATTACTTATTATATATAAGAGAGAGGGGAGAAATAAAGATACAAGGACAAAGGGATGGATAGGTAATGAGAGATCTACAATGAGAGGGGTTATTTTTATATATAATAACTCTTTATTTAATTTTGTTGTGCATTCCAAGGATGTACCACTTAGGAGACTAAATTTTAAGCATTAAATAATATATAAAGTTAATGTAAGTGGATGCACAACCAATCTGAAGCTATCACTTGTCTATCTAAACCTTGGTTGTACACAAACATCATTTACTTAATAATATGGAAATTGACCTCATGTATTGCATGAATGTATGCATAAACAAGAAAAAAAAACTATTTAATAACCTTCCACACTTATCCATCCTACCCATTACACACCAAGATATGATTGTTAATTTAAAATTATTTAATAATTCGTAACTTGTTAAACCCTACCTACATATAAATAAAAATAAATGTTTAATTTATAAAAATAAAGAATAATGTTTATTCCTCACCGTTTCATTCATTGTACTCTACTTTCTTTTTCTTTTTTTTAATTCCAAATTTCATAATGTCAATTGGTACCTTCTCTATAAAATGTAAAGTAAAATTTGAAAATTTCATAGCATGAAATTAGACAGAAAGAAAATGGAATCTTACATCACAAGAGAAACAAATGATATGACATTGTTTTCTTCTTACAGTACTTCGTTAAGAACTAGAAAAGTTCCCCTAAAAGAGTTATGCATTCTGTGAAATGCCCTCAAAATTTTGTAAATGTAGGTACCTAGTGGAAGCGAGCATCGTATCAAAGTGACTTATTATTTTCAAATATTATAAGTATTTACATAATATTTCAAATTATATTTTTCTATTATGTAAGTTATTTCATTACAAGTGGTACCAAAACATTATTTTAACACAATGAAGACAAGAAAAATAATGATTTTTTAAAATTTAGAAGTGATCTTGGAAAAAACATCTCTCAAATTTTGAAGAATATTTTTTCTAATTTTTAGAGTTTTTCAAGAACATATAAAACCCACTACAGTCTATATTTCAAAGAAATTAGAGAAAAAATGAGTTATTAGAAAATTAGGTTTTCGACCAAATTTACTGTCAAGACTACAAATCGATTGATTTCTTGAAGATTTTTTTCGAAAGTGAGATCTAGTCTTTGATGAGTTACAATAAAAAAAAAGATTAATTAAACTTAATTTTTATGATTTATTGCAAAATCATTTTTCTCTAGCATGACAGGCCTGCAACAAAGGACAAAAAGAACATTGCCAGATCTAGAAAATCTCTAAGAAATGATGATATGGGAAGTGAGGAGATTGGTTCTATGGAAAAAATTACGAAAGAAAATAACAAGATTGAGGAAATATATCACTTGACAAATGATATATTTGACATCCATAACACATTTAAGGAGGATATACATTGCCTAGCATGAGATATAAATTGCCTAAAAAGAGATATATCGAGCATCCATATCACAATGGATACTATAAATTCTTACATATAAAATAATTTTGGCTTGCAAATGTATGTCTTAGGCAACCAAGGTGAATCATCCAAGTCAACTAATCTAGATCTGAATGCCAATACTCGTATAAGATCTAGGAACTTGATACCAAAGGTAGATTATATATATATATATATATATATATAATCCAATTACTTAAATAAGTGGAAAAAAGGTGGAAATGGCTTTCTTATATCTAGAAATAGATTAATTCATTTGGTATCAACAATTATGTACTCAATAAAAGAAAATAGGCATCAGTATCTCATGGTCAATTTTTATAGAGGAGCTAATCACAATACAACAATAGTGTGGCCAACAATTATTTCATCCATCTAGCTAAACTTTAATAAACAAAATTAATTAGGGATTACATTCAAAAGTTACAAAACCTATCCATGCGGGTAGATACAATTCCTATAAATAACGTGAATGATTTATTTATGGATGGTCTCAAGGATCACATCCAATGTAAGATATGCATGTTTAGAATTTTGTATGTCATTATTTTATCTTAGCACACAAGATAGAGGACAAGTACTTAATTCTCAGAAGACAAGGGGTTAATGGGATGAGAGAGAAAGGCTTGTCTATAATACCCCTCCATTTTGCGTTCTGGCGGGATAGTGTGTCCTTGTTTGCTTTGATGTGCTTTTTGGTCATTGAGATGTTGCATCATGTGTGTGCGATTTGATCGATAATTATAGCGTGATAGTTTATTGGTGTGATGTGATGTATCTTATCTGATGTTTTATTTGACATGCTTTAAATTGGTGTAAGGATGATTAGTTATTGTAACATGTTATTGTGTGAGATATTTGTTTATGATGAAATTGTCAGTCTACGATGAGTGTATTGGTGAAGGGGATGGGATTGTATCACTCGCTTGCGAGTACCCTACGATTCCAAGATTTCTGCTTCACAGTGTGTTTTATTTTATATATATATTTGCATGTTCGATATGCTCTTTGCTCGCAGGTTGACAGGTACAGGACATTGCCTCCACCTGATTTCACAGGTTTGAGCATGTCCATTGACCAACGGTAATCAATTGGGAGATAGTAGCTAGGTTTTCCGTGCCAAATTGTCACCCTAACCATAGTTGTCGTCGTGGTTAGTGGTTTTGGTTGGTTCATTCCTCTCTGGTTAGGTTTTGGTTGGCTCATTCCTCTCTGGTTAGATATTTCAATTCATATTTTAAAGGCTATTAAATGGTGGGTATGGTTAAAGTGATGATTTAACAAATCTAGTTTCAATGTTGAATATTACTTTATTTCATTGATTATTTTGGTTTAATTAATAAAATAAATTTTAGTTTATTGATTAACTTAGTTAAGGGTGATAAATTAAATGAAATGGTTGTTTCAACATTATTGTATAATAGGATTCAAATTTAAATGGAAGTGAAAATCATGTTTTATAGTTAAGTTAAATTTAGAATAAAAATAGAAATGAGGATTATATTTCACCTTTTGAATTTTTGAATAAAACATATTCTTGCAACTTTGATATTTTTGTTTTTTTTTAAATGAAATTATGAAATTTTGGAATGCATGAAATAGGATTTTGAAAGTAAATTGTTTTAAAAAAATTTAAAAAGGAAATATCCTCCAAAAGCCCAATAAATTTAGTGGGTGGGATATTTTAGGGGTTTGACCAAATATGGGGAAGCTCTTTGTAAATAAATGAAATTTCATTTGTTATTGAAATTTTTGATTTTGATGGAGAGTTTGTTTTGTTGTGGCTGAATTTGGAGTTGAAGAGGAGATTGGAATCACCATTGTTGGAGTCTTCAAAGCTTGGGGAGAAAACACCAGGTTCATCTTCATTTCTTGTTTTCCTTTTTGAAATAATCTTCAAATTATTGTTTGTTGTTTGAAAACTCTTTGAATGCTATTTTAGATGCAAATAAAACCATGAGAAATGAATTTAAACCTTGCAAACAGCTATTAGATTAGGAGAGAAAACCCAAAACAACAATCTCAATGGAAAGTAGGAAGAAAACCCAAAAGAAAATCTTCATTTCAAACTGAAAATTTTAAACCCTTTGTTGTTTTGGCAATTTATTTCTATTGCAAACTATGTTGATCATTTGCACAATTTAAACTAGGAATTAAAATCTGGGTATATATATTTGTAAATATACCTATGCATATGCACACACAGATATATTTACAAATATATATAATATGTTCTTTTTCATTTTTGTTTTTGGGAAAAAATTCTACCTTTTTTTTTTTTTTTGTGGTTTTATTTATAAAAAATTTTATAAAAAAAAAATATATTTATATTTTGTTGTGGAGGGGAGGGCCGAAGCCCTGCACCCCCCACGCCGCCTGTATGGGAGGCACTGCTCCCACGCAGCACCCCTCATTTGGGAGGCATTGTGTGGAAGCAGTGCCGCTGCCTACAGGCAGCGACGCTGCCCACACAACACCCCTCGTATGGGGTAGGCTGTGCTAGCAGCGCCCTTCCCCATATGGGAGGGGCCCACGCCCATTCGTGGGTTGCTTTTGTTTTCTTTTAAAATTTAAAATTCATTTTTTTAATATTATTTAATATTATATTTTATATAATAATATATAAATATATGTTATATGTAGATATATAATATTATTTTAATATTTAAATAATATTTATTTTATCATGATTTATTTATATATATATATATATTTATGTATATATATTATATACTTTAATGAGTATATTTATATATATATATAATGTATATATGTATATTTTATATATATTTTTAAATTATTTTATTTATACTTTTGTGTATATTTACTTATTTTTTTAATGGTATCCTTTCATTGAGAAAAGTTAGTTGATTAATTCATTCGAGGTTGAAATAAAGACTGATTTATTTTAATTAAATGTTTTATTTATCAAGTGATTTTGATTATGGAATATAATTGTGAAACTTAGAGTAAAGGAGTGGTATTTAAATATTTCAGCGTCGTGAAATGAATTGAGTATATTTGATTGGATAAATGCAAGTAATGGATACTGAGATTGACTGGATTTAGGAAATCCTAACATTAGCTTATTTAATTGCTCGAAGTGTTTTTAGTGTTGATTTGTTCTTTCTCGAGGTTCATGAAAATAGAGTAAATGTTTTGAAGTCTTCTAGATTTGGGTTTCTTTTAATTTTGTGGGTGTCGTAAAGTGTTAGTCAACCTTGGGTCTATTTTGGGTAATGTGTATAGCCGTATTCTGTTGTTTTACCCGGTTTTCACGAACGGGGATAGTTTGTGTCTCCTTGGATTAAAAGTGGTTTATGTGGTTTGTGCCTCCTTTGGAAGGAGTGAATTATGTGTTTTGTTGCCTCCAGTGTTTGGAGATGGTTTTTGACCTTTGTTGCCTCCAGTGTTTGGAGAGGGTTTTGACCCTTGTTGCCTCCAGTTTTTGGAGAGAGTTTTGACTTTTGTTGTCTCTAGTGTTTGGAGTGAGTTTTATTTATGTGTTCCTCCTAGAGTTGGAGTGGTTTTATCGTATTGGTATACACTTGGGATTCTCTTGGTGATTGGTTTTGTTTGGTATGTTTTCAAGTAGAAGAGTGGCTTCTGTTAGGGGCCAAAGCCCAAAGAGGTAAACTGGGAAACCTTCAGAGGTGGTTTAATCAAGTGAAAACTAAATCAATGTACTTAGATGTTAGGTAGTATTTCACACTAATTAAGATAATTGAGCCTCACTCATGGACACAAGGGCTTGTATAGACTTGGGATGAGACGGGAAGGCCTGGAATGGCAAGGTCATCTATCTTGTCCTTACGAGAGGTGGGTATGTGCAGGATCATGATGGGCCAAAAAGTGGCAATATGATGGGTATGTGGTTGACGACTATTTTTTTACCCAAAATTGATGAAATGAAAATGGTTTTTAAAGGAGATTCTCAGCTTTCCACCGATATAAATTATGTTTTACTTTGAATTTAATAAGTAATTATTATTCATTTTCTATTCAAATTACGACTAAAGTCCTAATTAATATGATGATTGAAAAACATCTACAGCTTTCAAAAAATATCACATTTTTTGAATCTAAAACATGTGTCACATTCTATGCTTCGCATACTATAGGATTAAAAAGAAAAATTGAATTTCATAAAGTTTTGACCAAGTTAAGGTGGTCAGACATACGAGTTTTTATATTTTTAAAAAATTTGTAATAAAAAATTCATAATTAATTATTTACTTGGAAAAAAATTACAAAAAAATATGCATCACATCAGGGCATGAGTCCTCTACTTATATCTAAAATCTTATAAAAAATAATTATCATTAAATATTGTGGTTAGGGTGGTCAGACAGACACCTACTTCTTATTTTTTCCCTGAAATTTAAGTACCACTGCTTTGAAATTTCAAATTTTCACCAAATAGATTATTTTTTTTTAAAACAAACCTAGTAGTTTAAAAACTACATTCAATTTTCTATAGATTCCATTCTTACATATTTTTGAAATAATATAGATAACTTCTTCAATTTTTTATGTCAAGTTGCCTAACTCTGATTTTTCTGAATTTTTTGCCACTTAAGGGCCTGTTTTTTCCATGATGATCCTGCACATACCCAGGTATTTGATTCCGCATGAGTGAGCATGGGTGCTAGGATTCGGTAGAGGCCAACAAGACAACCCATAGTGGGGTCTGGAGCCTAGGAAGATTTCCAAAGGATATCCCATGACGAGTTGTGTGATGACACTCCTATGACAATAGTTGGTATTTGGTTTTATGTGTATGGTCTTCTTATCATACTCGATTTGCTTTATTTCTGGAAGCAATGTGACCTATGTCAGTGATTTTGGAGTTGTACTTGTGTTATTCTTATGGTTGTATGGTTCATGTGATTGGTTGTGTCAGTGTTAGTTATCTTGTGTCTAGTGGTGGATGGTCTTGCCTATGAATTCCTTGTTACTATCTCCTAGCACAGGGGGTGAGCCTTCGGGTATCACATGGTTGGGTGGAATGTGCATCTTAATCCGTTGGGTTGGCTTATGTTCATGTGGACAATATTTCCAATTGGAGAGCTCGTGGGATCCTGTTCTTCCTTGCTTTGTTCTTTCAGTTATTGATGTAATTTATTACCCCTCTTTGTATTGAGGTGGAAGATGTAATTTGTAACCTTGTATTTTGGAATTACCTCATTCAGGGAATGAGTGTTGTAATCTTATTGTAAAGTACATTATTGGGATCAAGTGGTATCTCTTATTCCTTTGATGTAATTTTTATCATGTATGGAATGTATGAGTGTTTAATTTGTTAAGTAATTAAATGTTATGTTTCAATTCATGTTTCTTGATTGGGTTTTAAGTAATCTTAGTCTCGTAACCTTAGAGGTTGTTGGCAATGGATAGTGATCTTGCATGTTCTTTATACTTAAACCAAAAAAAAATAGTACATTTTAGTAGTAAATTGCAACTTCCTCTAGGGTTGCGTGGCGGGGCATTACATTGTCAACATGGTCAATTCCCTAACCTAGTAGATTAATACTAAAAAAAATTAAGAAAAAGAGAGCAAAGGGGTTATTTTTCAACTTTGATAGAAAATATGGTTGAATACATAAATGAAGTAAAAATAAATGATTATATATAGAAGGACTAAGTGAGGAAGAAGAATAGGAACCAATATTAAAGGGTGACAATTAGTCAAATGAGGAATCATGATATCCCCATGAATCATTTATTGTCATGCACTCTCAATTTATATAGTGGTAATAGGATGGGATAATGGAACATAGGATGAACTAGTAGAGATAAATATGGCAATACAACATGAGATAATAAAACTTAGGGTGAACTATTAGAGGACAATGGGATGAGATTAGGAGGGAATAATGGAACATGGGTGAATTACATGTCTAGGTTTTGACTCTAGGACATGAAGTGGGCACTTGAGGTGTGTAGAAGTAATGGATACAAGAGCTGGTCTATGATGAGTTGAAGAAAAGGTTTCTTGTAAGGGTACTTTTCTAGGATGAAATTTGGAGGGAGTTGGTATAACATTGAAGGGATAAAGGGACAAGACAAAGAGGGAATAATGGAACATAAGATGTACTAGTAGAGATTAGTGGGATGGGCTAGGAGAGGATCACAAAACATAGAGTGAACTATTAGAAGCTATTAGGGTGGGATTAGGATGGAATAATGAAACATAAGGTGAACTATGAGAAGATAATGGGACAAGACCAAAAGGGGATAATGGAACATAGGATGGAAAAATAGATATTAAGGGGATAGGCCAAGATGGGATAAAAATTGGATAACCCTTTTTCTCTTTTCCTTTGCAATTACATAAATATTATTTAAATTCAAATTAATTAAAAATTATTGTATTTATTATTTTATTTTATTTTTTAATAAACCTTGAGTAAGTTACAAGATCTTAATCTAACTATACTATCGTGTGACTAAAATTAGCTTTAAGAAGTTTTGGAGAATGTACAAAAAAAGAGTTACTATGATCCATTATGATATATATCTTTTGGAAGAGGCCAAAAATATTCAATGGTAGTGGGCTAGAGGTACAAGGAAAATATTTGAAAAGTGTTAGATTATTTATCCATATTATGTTGGTCATGACTAAGATTTTGGGAGGAGAAGATTCATTTCTTTATACCATATAACTTAGAAGGGACTTGATAGAAGTGTAAAGAATAAGAAGTAGCTCAAAGGGAGAAGTTACAAGAAGTACATAAATAAAGGAAGATGGTAGAAAATTTTGTGAAATCTAAATCTACGTGTATTAATTAAAAATGCTTGCAAGAAGAGAGAAAGTTTGGATGAGATCACTTATAGAGTATCTAAATATTAAAATTGATGGACAACATGCATGTAACATTCTCTTCTTCCTAGTATCTAATCTAATAGGAGCAACTTATTTCTTGATTATGATCATCTTTTCTTTTTTTTTGTCAAAATTCATAGCCATGACATTTAACGCGACCTTTAGAAGATGGTTCCTATACAACTAGGTTGCTAAACTACGTGTTTTGGATCAAAAGCATCCCATAAATATTATACTAATTTTATTTTATATTGTACAATGTGTAAATCTTTAAAAAATCAATAGCATTAATCTCTATTCCAATATTATAATATTAGAGGCATGTTGATTCCAATGGTTAGTGTAGGTTGTAATGTAGTTTACACGTTTCATTTTGTAGAGTATCTTTATGAAGGAATGTTGGTGACCAAAGATACTTCTATTTTAGTGTGTTAAGTTCCACAAAGACCTCAATTACCAATTAATATAGAGAAGAAGGAAGAGTACAAAACGTTTTTCTTTAAGTCTTTAGATCATTTATGGTCTTCAAATGTTTTGATTAGATTAAATCAGGAAATGCCTGTACCCATTACAAAATAGATATAGAGGCCAAATGAGGGGCTCATGAGAAATGAAACACCTAGAAAGAAAAAATAAAAGAAACAACAACTAACCAACCAACAAGAGAAATGAAAACAACATAGAACAAAACCAACAAGGGATCGATATAGCTACTGGCCTCCTAAAAGCTTGAGACCACTAATGGTCTACCAATTCTTACCAGGAAGTGTATTTTCTCAACGAACGATAGGGTCCCTTCTAAATAGGTTGGGTCTCCTCGATAGTGGGCTAAGCCAAACTTCCCACCATCTTTCCTTTCTTTGTGAATGACTATCATCATGACCACCCTCAACAACCCTTTTTCAATGACTATTCTTATTGGATTTCTTTCAGCCCAAGCTTATTGAACCTATTAGACCTCATGAAGACTTATTTTTCAATTCCTATCAAAATTTTAAGGAAAAGCATATAGCAGAATTATCCCTTACCAATATGCCTCAACCCATGATTGAGCCTCCTATCCTTGATGAAACCATGATTGAACCAAAATCTCTCCCAAGTAACCAAGACAAGCCTATGAAAAATCCTCCCCCTATTTTGTATAAGAGACCATGAGATAATCAAACAAATCTCATTGTGCCTCCTAAATTCAAACAAGTTATAGAGCTAAAGAGAAATTGGTTGAAAAATCCCCCATGGCTCCTTCTATTCCTTCCTTAAGGGAAGAAAATAAACCTATGGTTGAAAAAACTGCTCCTACACAATCACAACTTGAAAATCGAATAAAAAGAAACCAAAATGCTAGAGAGTGTAGGTGTAGACATTGTGTTATTGCTCATTTGTTATGAGAAAAAGAAGAAAAGAACAACATATAAAATCATAATCCAAACTTGTCTCAAGCAATGCATGATGCCTCTCCACCTTCACCGCAACATAAACAAAAAAAATATTCTATGGATATTGTCATTAAACCTCCTATTATGATTAACTTGGATGATGATAATGAAATTTCAAAGATTGATAGAAAAGTGCATAATGAGTTGAATTTAATGTTTTACTCTTCTATGAGATTAAATGATGATCCTCCTAAAGAGAGTGTTGAACTTGGTGCTTGTCCTAGTTTGGTACTTGATATTGTCCCCTTGGCTAGTTATCCACCTTTTGCATATACTGAACAAGATTGGGATGTAGACAACCTGTTATAGGTTGAATTGCATGTGCCTTACTAGTCCTATCTTTGTTTTATTTTTCATGTTATTTATGTGATTTTATGTGTGTAATGTGATACCTTGTAATGGTCTATTTGATGTATCTCTTCATGTGTATTCCTCTATTTGTATCTACATTATTCTATATGTCATAAACCTTTATCTTTTCTTTGTCTTGTGTTTTCCTTTTGGGGATGACTCAAAGTGTCTAGACATTTAAGTCTCTTCCATGTTGACCCAAAGGATTTTTCTTTGTCTTTGCTCTTTATATGTCATTCTTCTTGTTCTGTGAGTATTAGGGGAATGATGACATTTTTGAGCTCTATAACAACATTGTAGCAAAGACATATTGACCCCAAATCTATAGATCCCTTATGTGTTTGTGATTTCATTTTGGGGGAAACCCCTTCCTTTCTACTTCTTGTTGTAGCTTCATTTGGAAACATATGACTTTGCATAGGGCTTTCCAAATAAGATATCATGTCTTCTTTATGTTTAGCATTGATTATTTGCTACTTTAAAGTAAATTACTCATAGCAATGGTTTTAGCAATTCTTTAAAGTGGTGGAATACATTGGCATTATTATTTTTCAAAATTTTGACATTTCTTATGTTTCATTGTATGATTTTCTTTCTTCATGCGATGCATCTTTTATTGGTAGTTTCATTAGGTTTGATGTCCTCTGAGAGTGTGATATTTCTTGGCATGTGACTTTCCTCTTAGTGGTGATGCTATGCATTGCATTCCTTAAGTTGTGAATATTTTATCCTAAACCTTTCCTCTCTTGGAGACATTAGGCATGATGTTCCCTAAGAGGATACCTTACACAAACTAAGCATAATCCCTTTGAACATGTTTATTTTCATTTTTTTCATAAGTGTTTAGAATAACATAGGTTTCTAACCTTGTGAAGCTTGAACCCTTTTCAAGGCCACCAAGCATAACACACTTTTGTTGCCAATGGAGCCTTGCCTTGTTTGTTCATAGGTGCTTAGCATAACACAACTTGTTAGGCCTTAAGAAGCTTAAAATTTTTGTTTTGTTTTGTGGTGCCTTATTGAAGTTATCAAAGGGATAGATTTGGTATGGTATGGGATCCTAATAAGATTCTCTCATTTTCCACCCTTAGGGGCTAACCTAGTGGATAGTCGAGTAGATTGTAGGTTTGTCAAAAAAATTATCTTCATATAGCATATATTTTGTAGCTGTATGGTTCTTTAGTTGCTATCAAATAAATGATATCCAAAAAAGGATAAGGAAGTTATTGTGGTCAAATGGGAAAGGAACCAATAAAAGGCATGCAATTAAGTGGGATTGGTGCACTATCTACAAGTCAAAAGGTGGACTTGGGTTAAAAGATCTAAGACTGAAGGATATTGCTCTTGCATACAAATGGATAATTGGAGCACTAGAAGGAGAGGAACCATGGAAGGTCATTATCAAACAAAATATATTGAAAGTCATGCACAAACAAGCTAAGACATGGAAACTCCTCCCCTTGTGTGATGTCCTCAGTAGTACCCACCTTATAACCCCTATTCGGTCCAATGTTTTCAAATCCATCTAGAAGGCTTGGGAAGTTATCAAAAAGAACTTAACAAACTGTCACTTCATCGAGAATGGTAATAGCACAGTAATGGAACACAGATCTATATGATGGAACTTGCATCACAAAGATAGACCCCTAGCCCTAATCCAATGATGCTTAGAAAAAGTTGGGCCAATAAAGGTATCAAAGGCTTTAAAAATATCCTAAAAAATGGTAGTTTGAAAGGTTGGAATGAATTAAGTGTTGAGTTCAAAGGTATGTGTAGGATCATCATGGAAAAAACAGGCCCTTAAGTGGCGAAAAATTTAGAAAAATCAAAGTTAGGCAACTTGACGTAAAAATTTGAATAAGTTATCTATATTATTTCAAAAATATGTAAGAATAGAATCTATAGCAAATTGAATGTAGTTTCTAAACTACTAGGTTTATTTTAAAAAAAATCTATTTGGTGAAAATTTGAAATTTCAATGTAGTAGTACTTAAATTTCAAGGCAAAAATAAGAAGTAGGTGTCTGTCTAACCACCCTAACACAATAAAATGATAATATTTTTTATAAGATTTTAGATGTAAGTAGAGGACTCATGTCCCAATGTGATGCATATTTTTTTGTAATTTTTTTCAAAGTAAATAATTAATTATGATTTTTTATTACAACTTTTAAAAAATATAAAAACTTCGTATGTCGACCACCTTAACTTGGTCAAAAATTCATAAAATTCAATTTTTCAAAATCCTATAGTATACAAAGCATAGAATGTGATGCATATTTCGGATTCAAAAAATGTGATACCATTTGAAAGCTATAGATGTTTTTCAATTAGCCTATCAATTAAGACTTTAGTCATAATTCAAATAGAAAATGAATCATAATTATTTATTAAATTCAAAGAAAAGCATAATTTATATTGGTTGAAAGTTGAGAATCTCCTTTAAAAACCCTTTTCATTTCATCAATTTTGGGTAAAAAAAAAAATTCATCAACTACATACCCATCATATCACCACTTTTTGGCTCATCATGATCTTCACATACCCTCAATCTCCCTCAAGGTAACTAAAGAACCTACACTATGCTTAAGGAAGCATGCAAGAACTTCCAATTCCCTGTGGAAGTAAACAATAATAATCTACAATACCAGGAGTTTCAATGTAAAGATGGCAATTCACTATTTAAGGTGAATGTTAAAATGATTTATTGCTCCCTAACAGAATAGATTGATATTACTGAGCATGTTAACAAAATATGAAACACAAACTTAACCAAGAATTAATGGTTTAAAATTTATAAGAATAACTAGGCAAAAGAACTAGATCAAAAGAGAGCCTGATTTAGATGGTTGTTGCTCCTTTAAAGAATTCCTTTTAAAACTGTTCATGACGACATTGAAATTTTTAATCTATGCAGAGTTCAAGAAACAGTCAAGAATATTTTATTTGATTGCATATTTGCTAAAGAATTTTTAGAAAATGTTTTGTTATGATATGAACATTTGGGGAAATAATGTTGCTCTGAGCCCTACAAATTTTTTATTTGAAAGTGAAAACACAATGAATAAAGACCTCTCACTTTTTTAGTTAGGCTTATCAATTGAAATAATGTGGCTTATATGGAAAGTTCGGAATGAAGAGAAAATTAAGGGTTGTAAGAGGGGGCTTACTGAGTCTTGTTAAAGACTCATTGTGTACAATGTTGCTATGTAGATCTATATAACCATAGAGCTCTCGAAGGATAAATTCTAGAAGTTTCTTGAAAAAAGGATAGTCAATATTGATATACATGAAGCAAAATATTATCTCACTTGGAAAAAAGGACACCCTGGGGTAGAGGTCTTCCTAAAATATCTACAAGACTTCCAAAAAGAACTCAATAATGGTAAGGAAAAGAAAAAGAGAAAGGACTCAGAAAGAGCTACAACTCAGGAGGATCTCACAAAGAGTGGAAAGGATGTAGTAACGACCCTACTAAGCATGAAGTGTGTTGCAAGTAATAGCGGGATAGATGTTTGGAGGTTACTAGAACAGTAGTAGGTCGAGCTCTTGTGCAATAGCAACATATATGTAATTTGGAATAGTATCAGGTTACTCAACAACTTATTATATTTACATTCTATTGCAGCATACTTGGCAATGTAAATATCATCACAAAAATGACACTTTTACTATCACTAATATGTAAAATATTGTAACTTCTATAAAACATTGTGTCTTTTGAAAGGGGTTGTATCTTTTTGTAAGGGGATGTAAAGCAATGTAAGGGATTCTTACTCTTTGTAAAGGGGAGGTAAAGCATTATTGTAAGGGACATAAAAGCATAGTAAGGGGATATTACTATTTGCTAGAGGTTGTAGAACTATGTAAGGGACTGTAACTTTCTGTTGTTTTCCTTATAATCAATGCAAAAAAAAAAGATATCAGAGGGATAGCTTTGGTCTGGTATGGGAGCCTAATAAGATTCTCTCATTTTCCACCCTTAAAGGCTCACCTAGTGGAAAGCTGGAGTTCCATTAGCCCATGTTAGTGTGGGTGTTATTTGTATAGTGGATAGCCAGGGTTCCACTTGTGAATTTTTTTGGACAAATAGCCGAGGCGTGTTCCACATCACGTTGGATAGTTAAGGCTTGATTTTCCCTTTTTGTTTTTACTTTTCTTTTTAGTCTTTAGCATTGTATAATAGAGTAATCTTGTTGTTGTTGCATACACATGTTTTGAATGTCTACTTTAGTGTGTGTTTGATGCAAGGTCACCCTCTCACTAAAGTGGGGGCTAAATGTAGTGTAGAAAAATGTATCCCTTTTACATTTTCACACTTGTTTGGTCCCTCCTAGTTATTTTGGACTTATTTGTGCCCCAATTTAGTGTTGTAATGTGTGCCCCTTCACACTTTCATACTTGTTTAGGGATCCTTTAATTAATTGAGATTATTAATTATGGCTTAATTAGCCCCTTAATTCATTTACCAATCCTATTTATTACATTTCCCAAAGAAGAAACCCGACATTAATTAATGCCTTAACATAACACTTCTCATTTAGAAATGTGTGTCCTAGGTTTATGGACCTGAGACCCATTCTCCTCCCTTGACCTTAGAAACTAAATTTAATTTAATTTTTTTGCAGGATTTTAATATCTCTAAGTGTATATTCAAATGTCGGCTTGTGATATTTGAATTTTGGGAAATTGAGGATATATACTATAAATATTTGGTTATTTCACTATGTTTCACCTAAAATATTTCAAGAAGCATTCGTAAAGAAATATTATGATCAAATTCATTCAAGAGAACAATTACTAGATTTTTATTGCAGCATTCAAGATCCAATTGTCATGTCAAAGTCTTTGTGCATCATGCATGTTTTTGGATCTAATATGGTTATGTAAGTTTCATGATCCATTCAAGAATTTAAAGCCATTATTTCGAGCAATATTCAAGGTTCAAGATCCACATCCATTGAATCCATTTCATGCAAGTTTCTAATTTACATTCCAAGGTTTATTCAAGGGTTGGTTGAGTGGTAACATAGATTTGTTCATTCTTCATTCCATCTTTCATGTTTCATTTCACTTCAAGGTTTAATAACCAAAATGGGGTTTGACCAAGGCAAACCCCCATTCACTAAAAACAAACAATTTTTCCCTTTTGATGTTGTGTTTTTAGATCTAGGTGGGAGAAAGCTTGAATATCTCTTGAAGAGAAAAATTAAAGTTGACAAAGTTGCAAAAGTTTTCATAAAAGTTGTCATCTCATAGAAACTAATATACACTTGATTTATTTCTGACTTTCTGACATTGAAACCCGAAGAATTTTGAAGTGTAGAGATAAGAGTAGAGGCTCCCAAAATTTATATAAAAACCTAACAAATGACCCATTCACCCATGGGCGAATGAGTCCTAGATCAGTTTCAGAAACTAACTTTTGGTTAAAGGTACACTCAGATCTACCCTTCTCTGATTTGTGATTTGATTGTAGGTTCTATTAGTATTGAGTTTAGTATTCTTGTTCCATGTGTTAAATTGCATTTTGGTGTTAGTTTATTATATTTTTAGTTTTTCTCCCCAAAGTGTTGTTTGATCTTGACCCCCATCCTTCAATCATAAAGAAATCTGCAGATTCACACCTTGAGTTGACTCGCCTAAGGGTTGTAAGGAAATTCTTTTTGTGGATCTCATTTCCTAATGAAATAGAGGAAGACATGTCCATCATAACCTTATTTCCCTTCATTTCTATTGGTGAACCTATTTTTCATCTTTTCATTATTTAGTAATATATTATGACATAAAAAGTATGAATATATATATTTAGTGAATATAGCTTTATTATACGAATATATATATTCATACTTTTTATGCCATATTATATTACTAGATAATAGCTTTATTTTATCATGATTTGTGTTTCTTATTATTTTTCCTATTTATAACTGTATTGTGAAGTATTGTAATATGTAAATGCAAAAGTAATAGATACAACACAATCAATGAGTTAATTCATTAGATAATTTAAATCACAAAACTAATCGAATTGAAACAAAGAAAATTCCCTAAAATCATCCCATTGTTTCCTATCTTCAAGGATTCATTAATCATAATGGCTCTCAGATTTGTATATGCACTATGACCTTTAGAATGACAACCTGAGGAACGAAATGCTGGAAAATGCAAGAAATCTATTCCTACATGTGATTGATTGAATTATATGATAGATGAGTGATATGATTATGATGTTTCGATAAGGATATGATACTAAATGTTGTGATGTAAATGTTGTATGAAAACTACTATGATAATTGAAATGCAGCTAATAACTAAGCCATGATTATGCTAAACTAATATGCTTCTAAATTGCTAATTGCTAAATATTCAAATGTTCTCAAATGCTCAAATGAAATTTCTACAGAGTAAGATTGCTCAAAGTTGGGATATGAAATGCTATAGAATGAGGCTGCATTTATAGGATTTCCAAGGCATATTCTAATGTGGCAACAACCAATGGTCAGGATTTTAGCTAGAGAGATGAGTGGTGGAGAATGAAGAAGTTAGAGGGAATAAAGGAGAGTGTTCCCTTTAATAGAACACTTTCCCAAGTGTGAGAGAGAATAAATGGAGAAAGGGAGCCAAGTGTCTCAAGTTTATTTCAGAATTGGTTGAGGATAATGCCCATTTAAATATTAAGGATATTTAAATTCATGAGACAAATGATGAGGTTGCAAGAAGAAAGATCTCTAGACATGTGACTAAATTTAAATTGGGAATTATTCAAATTTAGTAAGAATATATTAATTAAATAAAACAAAATATTTGAATTTGTTTATTTAATTAAGATTAGAGGAATATGATTTAAGATAGAAGAATTAGAAAATGTGAACTATATAAATAAATTTAGAATTTATTTATAAGTAGATGTGATGAGGGCGCAGCCCGAGACTTAGAAAATAACCCACAAACAAGAGAATAATTTTATTATTCCGAAAATGGAGCTTCTTACATGTGGAGGATCTCAAATCCCCAAGATCTAC
>VDFB02271358.1:1232752537-1232795605 GCA_007258455.2 Sequoia sempervirens
TTTTTAATTATTTATTTTTTCTTTCCTTAGTCCTTGATCCATGTGTAACCTTTCCCTCTCCCTCTCTCCTTTTAGCTTGTCTAATTTAGAAACAAACCATTTCTCTCCTCTTGTTCTCTTTCATCTTGATGACGGATCATGATGTGTGATCTGAAACATTGATGCACAAAAACTCCAACACAGTCTAATCTAGAAAAAATATTGAACAACAATATGGATTATAGAAACCTGATATCATTATATAAAGATTCTCTTATGGTGTTTTATAGACCTATTCATGCCCACAACTAGATCAAGTGGAAAGGATATGCTACCTAAGTTTATAAAATAAATTGAATTTGACAAGTACAAAAAATCATTGAGAATCGTGTCATGAGAAGAGGAGTTAAAGATGTTGAAGCAAGGCTCTCTAAGATGCAGAATTCCATTGTAAGTAAACTTATCCTAGAGCTCATTGAGACCACAAACAACCATATGTAAGTCCTCAAGGAGAGATTGGGAAAATACAAAGATTCTCATAAAAGAAGATGAGACACTCAAGGTGGAAAAGAGTATTCTACATAAGCCTTTATTTAAGATAAAGAACAAGATTGATATATTGGCATTTAATATTTTGATCATATCTCAAGATTTAGAATTTTGTCAGCATCTAGACACACCCTAGTAGTTTTCATTTCTTAAATTCTAAGGTTTGAAGACTCAGTTCTCAATTTTTTTAATTTTGAAACCTATGTTTCAATCTCACACATTATATTTCTTACTATAGAGTGTTTCTAAAACTATGTTGTAGACATGTAATATTAATATGGCTTCAAACATTCGACCTCATCAACACAAACACTTTTATTGCATGGCTTAAAACTAACTTTTATAAGATTTTAAAAGGTGATATCATGAATTTCCTACATTTCCTAGAATTTTCAACATTAGTTATTATAGTTCTTAGCAACATTTATCTTCAAATAGTTTTATTCTTTAACAATAGATTTGATATTTAAGGTAATGAGGGTTTGTATAAAAATTATAAATAATTTATCTTTTCATTCACTCTTTTTCCAAATCACTTCAAGTTCATCATCTTGATGTTTTCATCAAGGGATGAATTTATGGGGTGTCTAGTATCTTTCAAATACCTATAATGGTTGGAGTGAAAATTTGCATCTAAATTACTAAGACTATTCATCTAGATCAAACTAATTATTCCAAGTCATTGTATTTATTGGAGGTCTTTTTGGACAAATGTCAAAAGAATATGTTTTTTTGGTGTTTTAATTTAACTTTTATCTAATCTTTGTTTGTATCAACTTTAATTTTAAAATGTTTAAAGACATTAATTTTTTCCGATTTAATCAGTTCTTTAAACATAATATTTCTTAATGATAACTAAAGTTATGCTTATGCCACATAAATTGTCATTCAAATATTTAATTTAAGTTGTATGCATGTGTGAAAGTGTTTAGTTTTTATGATTCAATGAATAGTCAAGAAGAGTGTAAGGCTTTATGTTAACATTGTGAAGCTCATCTTCATCTTAGTTGTAGGTTTGTATATAGCTAGATTGTTCAATTTTTGAAAATCTTAAGTTGTTTATCTCTTCAACATAATTTGTTTATGGTATTCTCATATGTATATAATTTTTTTTGGCTAAGTATTTTCTTTTCTTATTTTTTTTTTACTTTATTTTATTGCAAGACTCAAATATAAAATATCAAATTTGTAAGAGAATAATTCTTTATTTCCTTGTGCTCATACAGGAGGGAAAAAAAGTGCAACAATTCATTTGTTTCATTCACTTTGCAAAAATACTTTAAAGATATTGTACAGAATTAGTCATTGTAGATTTTATCAATAGCAAAGTGTCTAGGATTAGTTTGATTTTGGGAGAGGTTGCCTCATAATTTGAAGAGAGATTGTAACTCACATATTTTTCCAATTTGAGTGTATTACAAAAGACAAAATAAAATACTAATAAACTACAACCACCGAGTTCACAAATCAATAAAACTTAAAATACTAATAAATAAGGTGTAAATTGGAATTTAAAATTTTAAAATTTTAGAGATCAGATCCACAACAACAAAAATGAATTAGGTCAAATTTGCATTCACATATCTAATCCAAAATGATGAAAGCAAAGCTTAAAATCAAGAATACAAATCTTAAAGTTACTAGTAACAGAGATTCATGTATATGATGTCATAAACCTAATTTATGCAAAAATATGTCACTTATGAACTAATTATTACATTTAAGACACTCTAACTAAAATATACCCAAAAGATAAGGAAAAAAGATGAGTTTACAATTTTTTACATTTACAAGATATATGTCAATTCAAATTACAGTAATTGCATAAAAAACAATATAATTATTTTATAATTTTGATGGTTTAATGAATCATACAGATCAGATAAATAAAAGTACTGTATTCTATTAAATTGGCTTTGAAATTGATGGTGTCTTTTTATAGCTGAAATTTAAGACCAGATGTTACATATGGACTGAGATTGTGAACAAAAACATAGAATGAACAATTACAGAAAAAAAATCTTACAGTGAAAGAATTGCCAGAGTTACACAGAAGGAGGAGATAAGTCCAGGACCTTTTCTGGTAACATGGGTGTCCGCTGTACCCCTCTGTCTAACTAAAGCTCAATATAACTAAAGATAGCTTTTCGGTATAATTGTTCCCTATGTATCTGTGTAACTTTACTTAATCTGATTACAAATTGCTTCTTGATAATATTCGTCCAAAGTCTTTTCTGCAATACTGTAGATTGTCAGCGACAAAAACTAGGGTCCACGAAAGTTGAAAACCACAGCGAATATGAGCTACTCATGGCCATTCACCTCCTATAAAGGGAAAACTACAGTTTTTTAAAGTGTACTATGAGTTAGATTATTGAATGGGCTTTTACTTATCTTTGGGTTGTCATTTAAACAACTTGTTTTTAATTTGTTAGTAGTTTTTGTTCAGGTATTTCTTTTTCATGGTCATTCATTTTATATAGAAGAATAGTTAAAGTTGTCAGCACTGTTATGGATTGATTATTGAATGGGAATTTATTTATTTTAAGGGTTGTCGTTCATACGATCTGTTTTTTAATTTGTTGTGGTCTTTGTTCATAAATTCTCTCTTTTCATGATCATTCATCTCGTATAAAGAGATAATTGAAGTTTTTTAATACTGTTATGAGTTGATCACCGAATAGACTTTTACTTACTTTGAGGGTTTCAATCCACATAATTTATATTTAAATTTGTTTGTAGTTCTTATTCGAACACTTCTCTTTTTATGACCATTCACCTCGTGTATGGAGATAATTAAAGTTTTATAATATTTCATGATTTGATCACTGAATGGAATTTTACTTACTTTGACAGTTGTCATCCACACAATCTATTTTTTAACTTTTTGTGGTCCTTGTTCAGGAATTTCTTCTTTCCATGACCATTCACCTATCATATAAAGAGAATAAAATTTTTATAACACTATTATGAACTAATCACTAAATGGAATTTTACTTTCTTTGATGGCTGTCATCCACACAATCTGTTTTTAACTTGCAATGGTCATTGTTCAAACACGTCCTCTTTCTCTTTTCCTGGCCATTCACCTCATATAAGAGAACAATTAAAATTTTAACAATGTTATGAGTTGATTACTGAATGTGTTTTACTTTGGGGGTTGTTCATACAATTAGTTTTGAATTTGGTGCAGTTCTTGTTCAAACACTTTCTCCTTTTTCTTTTTCTTTTTAATATTTCTTACATCATTTTCAGTACAAGATTTTCAAGTCATGTATGATTCAAACTTTTGTGTATAAGAAGCTTTAGTGCTAAGGATTAAAAAAGCTATAAAAAAGATGAAATTTGTTAATCAGTAATTTATCTTTGAATTGGTTATTTTTATTGTTTGGTATTGTCATTCAATATTTTTAAAATGTCTAAATTATTTGGTAATGAATGAAATGGTAAGAGTGAATAAATAAATCAAATTAAAATGTTAATAATAAAATTCAAAGATCTGCTATATTGTTGTCATAGATAGAAAATATTCTTTGATTTTAATAACTAAAAATCCATAAATATACATGATTTGTATCATAACAAATAGAAATCAAAATTTCTAATTGTTCAATCATATAGGGCATAATATTTTAAGGGAAGTGTGATTGTAGCTTTGTAATATATTTAAGGCATTGCAAAGAAATCAAAGAAAATAATTTGCTTAATGCATATGTTGTTTACAATTTGTAAGAAATTGTCTGCATTAAAGAAGCAACTATTGCACCTTCCATTTTGTATTTGTGTAAAATTACTTTTGTATCTTCAACTTCTTAGATTATTTTTTCTTGGTCTACTATAAATGTTGTTTATATTGCCAAGTTCCAAAACATGTATGTATATATGGACTTGTCTTCTATATGCTCTTTATATTGTACTTATACTAATGTAGGAAACATATTGTCTAGTATGCTTTTTATAACAATGCAAATAAAGACTCTGTTAAACAATGTCTTCAATGTACAAGTAAGATGGTGTATGTAAATTAATATATATACAATTGCTTGCATAAAAATATATTGTATAGGATGGTGTGCATACACTCCAAACTCTATGGAATGAATATTCTTCTAACACATTTAGAAATTTATACTTTAGTGAACAAATTCTTAGGATCTTTAATGGACCAAAGAAGGCACATGGAAGGAGAATGACATATGATGTTCTTCTATCTTTTGGACATAATTAGATTCAAAAGTGACACATGGATAAGCATTAAAAAATGTATAATTGAAGTCTCCAATGGTGGCATGTGAATAAAATAGAAAAAAAATGAAACTTTTAATGATATTGCTATCAATATGTTGGAAAACAGACAAATTCACATTATTCAATATTGCATTAGTTGTATGATATTTTATATGTTTGTTGCTTTGATCAAGTTGTATGTGGGCATGGGGAAAATCATAACAAATGGTGATCATTCCTCAATGTACATTGGTTGTGGTATTTAGCATATGAAATTGGATTGCTTTCTTTCCTTACTTGGAATTCATGTTATGTAAGTTTGTAACCTATTCTTTTGTATTATATTGTATTTATAAACCACTTACAAAAAAATCACTATAAATCAATGGAACCACCCATGAAATAACCTTATGATATTCAAATCATACATAAATAGTTGTTAATTGATGGTTCCCCTCAATTCCTCGATTGATGTGAACATTGCAATAAGATGTCAAATTCATTAGCCAATAAGGAGATCCTCAATAATTGTTTTTTTATTTATTAAAAACTTTAGATGTTTACTATGAAGAAATAGATACTAACTTCAAGTAGGAAATTTATAGCATATAATAGTGTAGCAAGTATAAGGACTACAAATTAGTTGAAGCACTTTGTAATTGTGATTACTATGTTTTTTCCTTTGTAGGTACTCATAAAGCAATCCTAATTAAACATTACACCAAATTATAAAGATAAGTTCAAAGTGCTAATAAACATGTTATCAAATTGAAAAAAAAAGATTAAGGTACTTATCTTTGGATGTGACAAGATGAGGCTTGAATATAACTTGTGTTCTATGATCCAATAGTTGTAGTGAAGCTCTCACAAACTAAGAGATAGCTTTCATTCTATTTTAATTTAATGACACACCTATAAATTTAACCTATGATATCTAGTTTTGAACTTTTTTTGTTGTTTTGATCCCAACACTTCTTATTTAGATGAATGTGTTTGCCTCTACTTTCGTAAAATTGTGATTCTTATAAGAACCATTAGAGCTTATTACATTCTAAGAGTAGAAGGTAACTTGATTCCCATCTATTTCCTTGATAAAAACCTTAAATTATTTTATAATTTGAATAAATATAAAGAAATTCCAAGTAGAAATTCAAATGCCTAAATTATCATTATGATCACATAATTTGATGCAATGCTCTCAAATAATCAAGTATATTGATGATAATACTATTAGACACACAAGACAACTTAGAGGGTGGACTGAATCAATTATACCTTAAAACATTTAAAGCCTCATGAATCCTAAAACCGTTATTAAGCATCAACCTGAATATAAACAAGTGAAACATCAACACATCAGCAACCATACACAATATAACACCAAGTTTACATGGAAAACCCTAATCAGTTAAAAACCATGGTTAGGATTAACTCACATATATATGAATAACAACACAAAATAAAAAAGGCTCAGTACTGGAAGGGCTCACTACCTAGAAGAAAATAATGGCTCACTGCTAAAACATAGAAAAAGGGGCATCTATCCAAATGAATTAACAGATGTTTAACCACACCTTTCACTAGTTATTTCATTCAATTTTGCATAGAAGAACACCAGAAAACAAACCTAATTAATATAACAATGAAAGGTAGGTATTAAGATGCTGAAATGATGTGTACTTGTAGAAAGTGCTTTTTTGGGCCTCACTGGGGACTCATTCGCCCAGTGGTGAATGGTTCCCTACTAGGGTTCTAGAAAATTGATTTTTTGGTTTTGTTCTTCAATGTTTGTACTCCCAGGTCCCAAGTGTTCAGCTCCCAAAAGTCACAAATAAATTTTGTAGCTTAGTTTCTATGATCTTGCAACAAAGATAACAACTTTTAAAACTTTGCAATTTTGACAACTTTTGTTCTCTAGTTGATCTTAAACCTAAAATTTGCAATGTCAAAGGAGAATAAAAATGTTGAATATTAGGGAATATGGGTTTTCCTTGCTCAAACCTCATTTTGCTAATTAAACCTTGAATTGAAACAATGCATAAAAGGAAAGATGAATGAACAATGTAATGCTACACCCCACCAATCCTCAATTGAACCTTGGAGTACAAATAAACAATCTAGCATGAAGTGGCCTCAAAGAATGTAGATCTTGATCACAACACTTGATTAGAAACAACACCTTGAATATGCTTGAATTGGATCTTCAATGCTACATCAACACATTAGCTCAACAACATGCATGATGCACTATTCCTTTGACATGATGAAATGGATTCTTGATTGTTGCAATAAACTCTAATAATCTTCCCGTGAATTCCTTCTTGAATGCTCTTGAATTCTCTATAATTCTCTTATGAAAGTACTCTTGATTGCTTATAAAGATCCAGGATGAAACTATGTGAAATATCCTTATATTTATACGTAACTTAAAAGATTAAATCCCAAAATTCAAAGAGCACAAGACAACATTAGATCTAGTATTTGAAATCATTAAAATACCACCAAAAACACATCCCAAGGGGGGTGTCCTACATTAAGGAGGACCCATTCACCATAGGGAAAATGGGTCCTAGCATACTTAACTAGGACATGTGTTTGGGGATTGTGAAATAACATGCCAAAAGGGGGTCCTCGAACCTAGTGAGGACCCATTTGCAAGTGGTGAATGGGTACTAAGTCACTATCCTAGGACACATTCCTTGCAAAATTAAGTGTTGTGTAATTTCATTTAAGAGTGGTGGGTTTTATCCCTTGAAAAATGCAATAAATTAGGCTTCAATTTGAATTTAAGGGGCTAATTAAGCTCAAACTAACCTCAATTAATTAATAAAGCCCTAGATTAGTGTGAAAGTGTAAAGATACACTTTACAAAACCCTAAATAAGGAACCATTAAGTCCATTTTATCCTTAATTATTCATTCCCAAATTAAGTGTGAAAAAGGGTACATTAAGCCCCCACTTTAGTGAGAGGAGGAACTTGCTTCAAACTCACACTAAAGTAGACATTCACAACACCTATGTATGTATAAATTACAAAGATACAAAATCATACACTATCAAAAACTATAAGAAAGAAAACAAAAATAAAAAGGGGTGGATCAAGCCTCGATAGTCTATCCAACACAATGTGTACCAGACCTGTCTAAGTTGTTTGTCCAAAAGCATTCATAAGAAAAATGTGTTGTCCACACTTTAAAGTGATTGTTAACACCATTGTTGTGAGCACTCTGCTTTAAAGTAGAAGGAGACATGAGATCTTACTCAAAAATCCCTATGCCAAGTCATATGCTCCCGAATGAAACTACATCATGAATAAGGGGTTTCCCCCAAAATGCACTACTAAAGATATCTCAATATGTTACATGCAAGCCAACTTAAGGCATCTTGTCCACATCCCAAGCTTTCTCTTATATATACATGGGAGGTGGTCAACTATCCAAAAGAGACAATCAGCAATTGTCATACAAGGACAAGGATAACCTAACCCCTTACCCCCACTTAGTGCAAGACAAGGATGAGCCTAGAAAATTAGTATTAATTAGAGGAACTAGGTGCTTCAACACAAGGAAGAGCACCACAATACGTAAGATGTTGAATTTTATTATCCAAAGCCTTACATTCATTAGTAGAATGACCATAAACTCTATGATATGCACATAATGAACTCTTGTAGTAAAATTTATTTTGTGTTCTTGGAGGGAGAGATAGATCAAATGATTTTGGAGGAGTCTCAACAAGATACTCTCTTGGTAAAAAGCAGAAGATGTTCCTTTAGTTTGCAACAAAGATATATCTTGTTTATTACAAGGTGTCATACTTACACAAGAATCTTTAGATTGTGATATTCTCTCCTTGAAAGCAGGGTGTAAAATCTAATGAACTCCAATTGTTAGTGTTCTACATGATGACATTGATATTAAGTGAAGGTTTCTTTTTTTCTTTCATTTCTCTCAAAGGACAATAACCAAGACAACTAGTTTCTATCAGTTCAAGATGCACTAGAATGTTAAAGTTTGCTTAGAAGAATATTTTGTAAGAGTGTTGATATTGAGTGAAGGCTTGTTTGTTTCTTTCGAGGGGCAATAACCAAGACCACTAGTCATTTATTACATGTTAGGCTCTATAGGGACGCACATACCTTGTTCTTTAGCACCACATCCTTTTCCACTATACCCAAGTTGTTTCATAAGTTCATAACCTCTTCCATAAATATTTTTCATTTCTTTTGGATTCAGTGCTTTCTCATAATCAACTTCATCAAAGTTTCTTGTGTAATTTGCTTGTTCTTCTAAAGAGGATGCTTTCAAATTTTGTGTTGACATTACCACTTTGTATTTTCACTTTTTAGACTCTTTTTTTATGATCTTGTATTCTCCCATGAATTTCAGTGTGAAATCTAAGGAACCCTAATCATTTTCTAACAACTTAGTGACTTCATCAATGTTCTTGTGTTATGAACTTCCTTCATGACTTCCACTTTTGCAGTTGGATATGATGCTTTCAAAGGATCTCATCCTTCTTTCTTGGCAATAAAACAACTTTTAGGTTGAGGATTGGCCTTTATCATGTAAATTTCATTTTCATAAATTTATTTCATTACACAATGAAGGGTAGAAGGCACCCCATTCATCTCATGAATCCATGGTGGTGCAGGAGCACCCATAGGTTGCCATAGGTTGTTTAGAAGGTCTGTCTAGGACAACTAAGCAATTTAATTTAGTTCATTGTATGTGAGCCTTAATGGAATTTTTTTTGGGTTGTGATCAGATGAAGGTCATGTTGACCATAGAATAGATGTCATAAGGTTCTAGCTCAAAATGAGGTTTTGGATTTTTAGGATTCTTGAAAAATGTTCGAAAATGTTGCTCAATTAGAGCTACAAGGGGCCAAAAAGAGCCTAAGGGAGAGTATAACTGAATTGGTGACCTATTTATGGGATACCTCGGCATTGGAGTGAGGTTGGAAGCATTTGATATTGTTGAATTTTTTTTTGAATTGAAGAAGCAATTGTGTTTTAGTGTGAATTTTCTGGTTTTTGCATTGAAGTGAAGTTTTAATGGATTAATCATGGCACTATAATTTGTATAGGAGGTAGAGTAGTTGTTCTTCGAGCATTTTGTGGCATTAGATAGTTTCCTTATTCAGTTTCAAGCATTGTTTGTAATTAGTTTGGTTTTCATACTGTTGCTGGTCTAAACCAGGAAGTTTTGTGAGAATGGAGCATTAGTTCACTTTCCCACCGTACAAATTGTATGGCCCTTTGGGAATAGTGACTAGACTCCATGGATGTACATATGGTAGGATTTAGGGCCTTTGAAAACATAGGAGCTACTGTGGAATTCTTACCCTAGGTGAGCCAGGGAAGTGCCCAGCTAGGAAAGACCTTAGTGCAGAGCACTTAATTTGCAGGGGTGTCAATTTCCTAACAAATTACCTTTTGAAGAAGGCAGGTATGAGTCTTGCCAAGATATGGTAAGGATAAAGAAACTCCAACAATGCATCTAGTGAGGGAAGGAATTAACAATTTGCAGAGAAGCCAAGAAAGGGCTTAAAAGGCCTAGTTTTGCTCATTTTCAGGTTAGCGCTTTGTACAGACCGCTGAGACCCAAGACCCCAAAAATCCTTGAGAGGTGGGCATATGAACCAAGAATCCCAAGAAAATATTGGGGTGTTATTTTTAAATACTTGGAGAACAAACCTAATTTCTTGGAGAAGGAGACCTAATAGGGCTAATAGGGCTAGTAGCCTCCTAGGCCTAATAGTGGGGTTTGGTGAAAGCAACCTGTAGATGGAGCTAGGTGGACCCCTAATACACTTGGTAGGATGGATTGAGGACTTTAGAAGCACTTCCACACCCCTGTAAAACAAAATTCAAGAATTTAGAGGATTAGTAGCCTTTAGGGTGGATTAAGGGCTAAGGCAATTGTTTCAAGATTGCACCAAGTCTTGACTTGGTAGGAGGATCTGTGTTGATAGTTGGGTTGGGAAGGAGAAATCAGGGGACCCTAAGAAGGAATAGGTCCTATAGATTGCAAGTGGTGGAGTGAGCCACCCTAGAGGTCTTCCAAGCAAGACCTAGAGCATGAATCAGTGATTGATTCATCCAACCTCCCTATCAGATTGGTATTAGAGCAACAAAATATTTGGGATAGAATATTATATGTCAGAGATTGAGTCTAGTGGTTCTACAGACATGGTGAAAAATTTAGAATTGGCCAAGAAGGTCGAAGAACAAGAGGAAGACAATAGACTATTGAGGGAAAGAATAGCCCAACTTGAGCAAGCAATGAGTAATGTGCAGACTAAGACTGATGAGGTTAGTGATAAGTTGGAAGGAAGGGTACCCAAGAGTGAAGTGGTTGCAGAGGAAGACAAGATCCCTAAACCTGACCTTGTTTTGTAAGAAGAGCCTTTCTTGAAGGAATTGAAGGCTTTGAGTAGAAAAGCACTTGAAGGCATACCACTGTTTAGTGGGAAAATGGAAGCTGATCTAGTCATGGATTGGATAGAGGAAATGGAAAACCATTTTGAGTGTGATGGAGTCACTGAAGCATAGAAGGTAAAGGTGGCCAAATCAAGATTGAGAGGTTTTGCCTTGACATGGTGGAAGTTCATTCAGATAGAGAGAGAAAAGGAAGGAAAGAAACCTATTTCCACTTGGAAGGGAATGGTTTCCAAAGTGAGAGAAGCATACATGCCAAATGATTATGAAATTCAGTTGCATAAGAAAATATAGAGCTTGAGACAAAGAGACCAAGATGTAAATTCCTATACAGAGGAGTTTCAAAAACTTTGCATGAGGTCTAATGTATCTGAGGATGAAAGTCTTAAGGTGGCTAGATACCTTAATGGTTTGAAGTGGAACATTCAAGAGGAGATGACTCTTCTAAGTCCCACAACAGTGCACCAATGTTATCAATTGGCTATGAAAATTGAAGAGAGAAGAGGAAACAAGATCAGGCTTCCAAGAGTAGAGGAAAAGGAAGAGATCAAAGAGGACATAGAGGTGGATACCAAAGTAGAGGGACTAAACAAAGAAATCAGGGAGATTCTAAACTCACAGAGCATGGAAGTGAAACAACTTCTAGAGGAGGTTATGTAAGAGGTAGAGGATCTCAAGGAGGTTCTAAAAAAGGAAGAGGTACAGGCAGAAGTAACTCTTACTTTGCTAGCATGAAGTGTTACAACTGTGGTCAAGTAGGACATCGAGCTTATAGGTGCTTAGAGAAAGCATCTTCTTCAAATATAGAAAAGAGAGTAGCATATGCTCAAGAAGACACTATGAGTTTCAAGTCACCAGAGGTTAGTCACATTGAGTCATAAATGGGGGAGAACTTGATGTTTAGGAGGGTTCTAATTAGACAACCAGTCAAAGAAGAGCCAAAGCAAAGGAGAGCCTCATTTAGGGTAAGATGCAAAATACTTGGGAAGGTGTGCAAAGTCATAGTGGATTCAGGGTCTACTAATAACATTATCTCAGAGGAAGCAGTGAGGAAGTTAAAGTTGGAGAAGGTACCCCACACTAATCCTTACAAGGTGACATGGATGAATAAAGGGCTGACTGTTCTTGTGAATGAGTAGACAATAGTGGAATTCTTCATTGAAGGGTACAAAGACAAACTGATTTGTGATGTGTTTCCTATGGATGCATGCCATCTTCTATTGGGAGGGCCATGGCAATATGACAGAGGAGCTATCTATGATGGAAAGGAGAACACCATCTCATTTAAGAAGGATGGTAAAACATGCAAGTTACGGTCACTGTTGGATGAAGAGGAAGGACAGTCAAAGACCCCTAGTGTCTTGTTAAGCAGTGGCAAGGAGTTTATCAACACTCTTCAGCAAGGAGGTGAAGGATATGTTGTTATGGTGTAACCCAAGGAAGAAGACAAGGCCAAGAAGACAGTTATCCTAGAGGAAGTTTAGAAGTTGCTTGAGAAGTTCAAGGACATAGTTAGTGATGGAACACCAGCAACATTACCTCTGAAGAGAGCTATTAGTCATCAGATTGACTTCATACCAGGGGCTTCATTTCCAAACAAAGCGACTTATAAGCTCACACCAGATCAAAACCTAGAAGTGGCTAGGAAAGTGCAAGAGTTATTAGACCAAGGACTAATTAGGAAGAGCATCAGTCCATGTGCAGTACCAGTGGTCTTAGCAACCAAGAAAGGTGGTAAGTGGAGACTTTGCACTAACTCTAGGGCTATTAATAGGATTACAATCAGATATAGGCTTCCTATTCCTAGGATAGAGGATTTGATGGACTGTCTTAGAGGGGCACAATACTTCAATAAGTTGGATCTCAAGAGTGGATACCACAGATTAGAATCAAAGATGGGGATGAATAGAAGACAACTGATGGGTTGTATGAGTGGAGAGTGATGCCATTTGGCCTCTCAAATGCCCCTAGCACATTCATGAGGCTCATGAATGAAGTGCTTAAGGATTTCACAGGTATATTTGTGGTGGTGTATCTAGATGATATATCTATCTTTAGTAAGACATCAGAGGAACATTTGAAGCATGTGGAGATGGTTCTTAAATGGTTGCAGGAGGAGAGGTTAGCCATCAACCTAGAAAAGTGTGAGTTCTTCAAATAAGAGCTAGTGTATTTGGGGTTTGTAGTATCCCAAGGATCATTGAAGATGGACCCAAGCAAGGTGGAAGCTATCCTAAATTGGCCTACACCAACCACTGGGATAGAGGTAAGGAGTTTTCATGGGTTAGGTCAATTTTATAGGAAGTTAATAAGGAAATTTAGTGGCATTTGTGCACCAGTGCTTGATACTATCAAGGGTGGCCTAAAGACTAAGTTTAAATGGACTCTTGAAGCAGAGAAGGGTTTTGAGAAGTTGAAACAAGAAGTGGCAACTCAACCCATCCTTTTGTTACCTAGTTTTGATAAGCTATTCATAGTGGAATGTGATGCCAGTGGAATTGCAGTAGGAGTACTAAGCCAGGAAGGCAGACCTATAGCTTTCTTTAGTGAAAAGTTCAATGAAGCTAAAAAGAAGTATTCTACTTATGACTTAGAACTATATGCTCTAGTGTAGTCTCTTAGAAAGTGGAGACATTATCTCCTACCTAAGGAGTTTGTAGTGTTTACTGATAACCAGTTACTTAGCTACATCAACACACAAGAAAAGTTGAGTAATAGACACTTGAAATGGATGGAGTACCTCCAAGCCTTCACTTTTACCATCAAACACAAGAAGGGACAGTTGAACAAGGTGGCAGATGCACTAAGTAGGAGGTTGTTGACAGTGCAAGAGATTCAATTCAAAAGCATTGGGATAGAGAGTTTCAAGGACCTCTATGGAGAAGATGAAGACTTCTCTGAAGCATATAAGGTATGTTCTAATTTTGAGAATCATTTTCACAGTCAATTCTCAGAGTATACATTGCAGAGTGGACTTTTGTTCAAGGGAAATAAGTTGTGTGTTCGCAAAGGTTCAATGAGAGAGAATCTCATCTAGGAGAAGCACAATGGTAGTCTCAGTGGTCATTTTGGTATCAACAAGACACTGGAATTAGTGCAGATGTTCTATTATTGGCCCAAGTTGCCAAGGGATGTCAAAAGGTATGTGGAGCAGTGTGTAGTTTGTATGAAAGACAAGGGGGGAGCTAGAAATGTAGGTTTCTATCAACCTCTACCTATTCCCAATAGACCATGGGAATGCATTAGCATGGACTTTGTGGTAGGACTCCCTAAAACTAAGACAAGGTTTGATAGTGTCTATGTGGTGGTAGATAGGTTCAGTAAAATGAGTCACTTTATTCCCTGCAAGACCACCCATGATGCTAGCTATATTGCTCATCTCTTCTTCAAAGAGATTGTGGGGATCCATGGATTTCCTGAGCATTGTATCAGACAAAGATGTGAAGTTTATGAGTCATTTTTGGAAAACTCTATGGAGCAGATTGGGTACTAACTTGTCTTTTGGATCAGCTTACCATCCTCAGACAAATGGAAAAACTGAGGTGATAAATAGAGTGTTAGGTAACCTTCTAAGGTGCCTCACCAAGGAGTATGGACAGACATGGGACTTGGTCATATCACAAGCCGAATATGCCTACAATGATAGTGTGAATAGGACCATAGGTAGGAGTCCTTTTGAGATAGTATATGGTATGCACCCAAGAGGTGTGTGTGAACTCAGGGATCTAGGAGCTATGGAGCATAGGAGTGGCCATGCAGAGGATTTCACTCAGACCGTGAAGGAGATTTAGGAGCAATTGAAAAATACAATCACAGAGGATACTCACAAGTTGAAAGCTAAGGTGGATATGTCTAGAAAAGATCTCCAATTTGTAGTAGGTGACTATGTCATGGTCCATCTCAACAAATCTAGATTGTAGAAAGGAGTACCAACTAAGTTGTAGATGAAGACAATGGGACCATGTAAGGTGTTAGCCAAGTATGGAAATAATGCTTACAAGGTGGACCTTCCTGCAGACTTAAATATTTCACCAGTGTTTAATGTGGCTGACTTGATCAAGTATAAAGGATCAATAACTGATATGACTCTAGCCAGTACTAATGTCTTGGAGGATGTGAGTACTGTAGTCTTACCATCTAAAGACAAGTTGCAAGAAGAAAGGATCTTGGAATCCAAAGTGAAGAAGTCTACTCGACACAAGGTGTACATGGAACATCTCATATAGTGGAAAGACAAACCAGAGTCTGAGGCTACATGGGTGGAAGAATCTCATTTCAAGAAGTGTGGCATTGATCTGTCTCTGATCTCTCCCCACATTCCTTAGTGTTTGGGCAGAGGGGGGAGAATGGTGCAGGAGCACCCATAGGTTGCCATAGGTTGTTTAGAAGGTCTTTCTAGGACAACTTTGTCTAGGACAACTAAGCAATTTAATTTAGTTCATTGTATGTGAGCCTTAATGGAATTTTTGTTGGGTTGTGATTAGATGAAGGTCATGTTGACCATAGAATAGGTGTCATAAGGTTCTAGCTCAAAATGAGGTTTTGAAATTTTAGGATTCTTGAAAAATGTTTGAAAATGTTGCTCAATTGGAGCTACAAGCGGCCAAGAAGAGCCCAAGGGAGAGTATAACTGAATTGGTGACCTATTTATGGGATGCCTCAGGATTGGAGTGAGGATGGAAGCATTTTATATTGTTGAATTTTTTTTTGAATTGAAGAAGCAATTGTGTTTTAGTGTGAATTTTTTGGTTTTTGCATTGAAGTGAAGTTTTAATGGATTAATCATGGCACTGTAATTTGTATAGGAGGTAGAGTAGTTGTTCTTTGAGCATTGTGTGGCATTAGATAGTTTCCTTATTCAGTTTTAAGCATTGTTTGTAATTAGTTTGGTTTTCATATTGTTGCTGGTCTGAACCAGGCAATTTTGTGAGAATGGAGTGTTAGTTCACTTTCCCACCATACAAATTGTACGGCCCTTTGGGAACAGTGAATAGACTCCATTGATGTACATATAGTAGGATTTAGGGCCTTTGAAAACATAGGAGCTACTATGGAAGTCTTGCCATAGGTGAGCCAGGGAAGTGCCCGGCTAGGAAAGACCTTAGTGCAGAGCACTTAATTTGCAGGGTGTCAATTTCCTGACAAATTACCTTTTGAAGAAGGTAGGTATGAGTCTTTCCAAGATATGGTAAGGATAAATAAACTCCAACAATCCATCTGGTGAGGGAAGGACTTAAGAGTTTGCAGAGAAGCCAGGAAAGGGCTTAAAAGGCCTAGTTTTGCTCATTTTCAGGTTAGCACTTTGTACAGACCGCTGAGACCCAAGACCCCAAAAATCCTTGAGAGGTGGACATATGAACCAGGAATCCCAAGAAAATATTGGGATGTTCTTTGGAAAGACTTGGAGAACAAACCTGATTTCTCGGAGAAGGAGACCTAATAGGGCTAATAGAGCTAGTAGCCTCCTAGGCCTAATAGTGGGGTTTGGTGAAAGTGACCTACAGATGGAGCTAGGTGGACCCCTAATACACTTGGTAGGATGGATTGATGACTTTAGAAGCACTTCCACACCCTTGTAAAACAAAATTCAAGAATTTGGAGGATCAGTAGCCTTTAGGGTGGATGAAGGGCTAAGGCAATTGTTTCAAGATTGCACCAAGTCTTGACTTGGTAGGAGGATCTATGTTGATAGTTGGGTTGGGAAGGAGAAATCAGGGGACCCTAAGAAGGAATAGGTCCTATAGATTTCAATTGGTGGAGTGAGCCACCCTAGAGGTCTTCCAAGCAAGACCCAGAGCATGAATCAGTGATTGATTCATCCAACCTCCCTATCACATGGTCTACCTAAAATAAGATTATATGAAAGATCATGAGGCATAATATGTACCAAAGTTTGCAAGGTAACCTTTCCAACTCTAATATGAATTATGATGACTCCAAGTGGTTATTTTCCTATATTATCAAATCCACAGATGGACAAATTATCTGGTTGAATTTGGATTTTGTCTACTTCAATCTTATCCAAAAGGTTTATGCTACACACATTAAGGGTTGAGAAACTATCAAAAAGAGTTATCTTTATCCCAATTTGATTAACTTATTCCCTTATCATGAATGCATCATGTCATTTTTTCTCTTCTAACAAAGGTAATTCATCTTGAAGGAAAGAAATGTCCAAGTTGGCCAGAGTTATAGCTAGAATTTGGGCTGCCACATCATTGTGTTGCACATTAGGAGAAGTAGGAAATTGTTGTAAAGCATTTTGAAGCATGTTATTATAACTAGGTGAGGCTTGAATGAGGTCCCATAAGGATATCTTAGTGGGAGTATTTTAATTTTTTTAACAAGATCATACTCCTTTCCACTTTGTAAATGCATACGAGGAACACTAGGAAAGATAGGATTAGGCAACAAGAGGGATGTTGGAGTTGGTTGTCTTGGTTTTGGATTATTCCTTGTGTTATAGGTATGAGCAACAATATTGGAACTTGTTTGCTATGAAAAATTATTATTATCAATTTTCCTTTTAGGTGGTTCTAAGATAAGCATGGGTTTGTTTTAAACTCTTGGTTGTTGTGAGGGTAGATAGATGGTAAGGAGTGGCTTAGGAGACCACTTCAAGGTATATCTAACATGCATAACCTCAAAGGGATTGTCCTTATTTTCATGATCTCTTAGTGAAGGGGATTCTAATGTATCTTCATCATCTTCATCTAAGGAATTACTATTTTCAATGCTCTCATTTTCTTCCACCATGATATCTTCCCTAGTAAGAGAGTTTTTAGGAGAGCTACAAACTAGATGTTCATGAAATTCAATAGATTCATCATAAGTAAGGGAGTTATCAATGGTTGGATTGTATTTCTTATCAATGATGGCATTCTCTTGTTCAATAATTTTTTCCTTAGGGGAAGAGAGACAAATAGGACTCTCAAAATTCTCATTGATTTGATCTTCTAACACCAAAATATCTTTTCCACAAATAGGAGAGATATTGGGAGAAGACCAAGTTTGATTGTCATGATTATCCACCATTGTATTCTCTTTCACTAAAGCATTCTCATAAGTGTGAGGGATGAAATTTTTTGGCATGCTTAGAAAGATATGATATTAACATTGTGTGACCCAAAACAAAAAGTACTTCTAACTATCTTATGCAATACTTCACAAATGTAAACAATGTATATCTAAAGATGAAAAGTATTTTTAACAAATTTATGCAAAGCTCCAAGAATGAAAACAATGTGTATTCAAAAATGAAAAGAAATTTTATCAAACTTGTGCAAAGCTTCATGAATGTAAACATTGTGTATGTAAAAGTGAAGAGTGCTTTTATCCATGTTATGCAAAATTTCATAAATGTAAACATTTTCATATCTGATGATTTATGCTACTGAAATGATTTTGGAATGATTCAAAAATGACTACATTAAATGGATGATTTTGACCTATATTCATAAAAAATAAGTTCCTAAAAATTTCTAAACTGATACTATAGGTTACCAGCAAGCCTAGAAAGTATAGAAAATCACCAAAAAGCTTAGAAAAGTTGGTTTTTGTAGGCCTCCAAGGACTCATTCACCCAATGGTGAATGGGTCCTAGTATGCTTTTCTGGGAAGCTTTGAATATGACATTGAATCTTAGGAACTATGAAAACTTATTTCCCTGGTATGCCTAACAAGGACTCATTCACCCTATGGTGAATGGGTCCTAGTACAGGGTTTTTTAAGATTGAAAAGTGCAATTTTTGAGTGATTAGATGTGTTTTTTGTTTCAAGTCTGTAACAGTCAATTTTGTAAAAAAAATTCTATATTTTAGGCTTCTAAATTCAATGTTGACTAAGTTTGAATGATGAACAATGTGACTAAATTTAATGTGTAATGTGAATCTAAATGATGGAATGATGATGTCAATGTTAACACTATGCGAAACAAACTCATATCTAATGCAATTTTTTTGATTTTTAGTGAATATAAGCAATCCAAACATGCAAATTTACTCCAAATGTAATGTTCACTAATGCAAAAGGAAAGAACCCTAAATGTAATGCTAGTAATTCAAATCTAATGCAAACTATTGCAAACTAAGATCTAGGGTTTTAATGCACTCCAAATCATAAATTAGGATGTTCGAAAGGTTGGGTTCACCAAAATGAAACATAGAAAAAGGGGCATCTATCAAAATGAATTAACAAGATAATAAACCACACCTTTTCACTAGTTATTTCATTCAATTATACATAGAACATTAGAAAACAAACTTAACTGATATAACAGGGAAAAGGTAGGTTTTAAGATGTTGAAATGATGTGTACCTATTGCAAAAAGTGTTTTTCAAGCCTCACTGGTGACTCATTCGCCCGATGGAGAATGGGTCTGTAATCAAGGGATTTCTTTTAGGTTCGATTCAAGTTGTTAGCAACAAATCAATAAATGACAATGAAACCCAAAGATCTTACAAAACACAAAGGAAGTAAAACATAGAACAATTATACCTGATCACCGATACCTCCATGATTCACTTTTGTAATACCTTCTTGCTTGCTGGATAATGTTTCCCTCAGATTTGTCGTGCGAGCAACTCTATAAATGCCTAAGTCCTACACCAAGCTTTGAAGGATTCTAAATATGCCTAATGACTATGCCTATGACCATGATTGATAATGCCTAAATATGTTAAGATTTGATCAAATAAAGATAATAAGTGTTGAAATTGCTATGAAATCTAAGTATGCAAAATGCCTAAAATGTAATGTTTCTATGTAAAATGTCAACGTGTATGCGTGTCATCGAAAAGTGAGAGGAAAATGACATTTTATAGAAAATGTCATTTTGAACAGACGGACGAGATTAATTGATGATGAGAACCTAAAATGAGAGGTCCAGATTAAATCTGAGAATCCCTAATTAGGATTAGGGAAAAATCATTAATCGAATGGTCAAGATAATATCTCAGATAATCGGATCGACGGTGGAGAATAAAAGAGAAAATTAATTAAAGAAATAAAGATTTTCAAAAAATCAAGAAGATAAGATTTCCGGATTTGTGAGATTCGAAAAAATTAAGAAGATAAGATTTGAACTGAAGATTTGATTTGGAAAATCCAGCATCTGTCCGATTACTTCATTTTTGGAAGAATGATATCCTTTTGAATTTAATTAATTCAAAATGATGATTTTGTTAGACAAGTAAATAATCTTCTTCAGATTATTTACTAAAAAGAGTGAAAGTTAATAAAATGAAATCATTTTAAATATTTTCATTTATTTAAAATGAGAGAAAAGTGAAATTAGTAATTAAATAATTAGAAATAATTATTTAATTTGGAAGATAAGACTGAATAATTAAATAAATTAATAAATTTATTTAATTGTGACAATTAGTGACATATTAAATAAATAAATGAAATTCATTTATTTAATAATCAGGAAGAATTAATGAAGAAAGGAAATTAAATAAATTAAGAAATTTATTTAATTAAGGGAAGACTTAAACAATTAATGACGTATTTAATAAATAAATGAAATTTATTTATTTAATAATCATGAAGAATAAAAGGACATGAATTAATTAAAATAATTATGAATTATTTAATTAATAGTCGAGTGTGGACCAAGGACATAATTAAATGTCATAATTATGCTAGGACGAAAGTGGTAAAAATGAAGCTTGCAGGCCTAGGTCATTTTTAGGTGTCTACAGGGTCATTGCTAGGGTTCTATAAAAAATATTTCTAGGTTATGTTCTTCAATGTCTACAATCCTAGATCCGAGATGTTTAGATCCCGAAATTCAAAAATAAATTTTGTGGCTTTTTTTTGTGATCTCGCAAGAAAGCTGACAATTTTTACAACTTTGCAACTTTGACTAATTTTTTTCTCCAATTGATCTTCAACCAAAAACCTACAATCACACATCAAAGGAGAAGAAAATGTTGATTTTTAGGGAATAGGGGTTTGCCTTGGTCAAACCCTATTTTGGTGATTAAACCTTGAATTGAAACAATGCATAAAAGGAAAGATGAATGAGCAATGTAATCTTACACCTCACCAATCTTCAATTAAACCTTGGAGTACAAATCAACAATCTAGCATGACGTGGCCTCAAAGAATGTAGATCTTGATCACAACACTAGATTAGAAACAACACCTTGAATATGCTTGAATTGGATATTCAATGCTACATCAACACATTAGATCAACAACATGCATGATGCACTAATACTTTTACATGATGAAATGGATCTTTGATTGTCACAATAAACTCTAATAATATTCTCTTGAATGCTCTATAATGTTCTTGTGAAAGTACTCTTGATTGCTTATAAAGATCTAGAATGAAACTATGTGAAATAACCTTATATTTATACTTAAAATTAAATCCCAAGATTCAAATAACACAAGCCAGCATCAAATCTAGGATAAATGAAATCATTAAAATATCGCCAAAAACACATCCCAAGGGGGGTTTCCTAAGTTAAGGAGGACACATTCGCCATAGGGAAAATGGGTCCTAGCATACTTAACTAGGACATGTTTTGGGGATTGTGAAATAACATGCCAAAAGGGGGTCCTAGGACCTAGTGAGGACCCATCCTCTAGGTGGAAAATGGGTACTAGGTCACTATCCTGGGACACATTCCTTGCAAAATTAAGTGTTGTGTAATTTCATTTAAGAGTGTCAAGCTTTATCCCTCATAAAAGGTAATAAATTAGGCTTGGATTTGAATTTCAGGGGCCAAATAAGCTAAATTAACCTCAATTAATTAATAAATCCCTACATTAGTGTGAAATTGTAAAGATACACTTTGCAACACCCTAAATAAGGCACCATTAAGTCCATTTTATCATTAATTATTCATTCCCAAATTAAGTGTAAAAAAGGGTTACATTTTTCTACACTACAACTGCCAAGGACTCACTATTTGAAATAGAAAGAGAATAGAATAAGACTATTAAAAGGAGGTTCACTACCTTAGAGCAACAAAAAAATTGACCATAACAACTCTACACCATTTGCAACCTTCAGCCCATTTCGTCCAGCAACTTCAGGTACACTAAAAATGTAGAAACATTGTGCTCATTGCTTCTGGTAGCCTTAGGTATTTAAGCTCACACTTAGGTATCAACACCTAATCACATTCACATCATTTTTTATCACATAGCACACCACACTCATATCCAACAATTAATCTTTCATATGTATGAACTGTGACCTCAATTAACTTCTCTAGGTTGGCCTCAATGAAACATATGCACCTCAAATATGCAACCATCAAATAGGTTAGCACCAAAAACTTATGTGGTGGAAAGAAGTTAAGGCACACCACACCATGGGTTAACTAGGACCCTAATCTACACCAACGCACTACACCATGCTTCCATAAGCAATGAAGCACATCTGCGAGTAATGTTAACATGCTAGGTTGGCCAAACCTACATTAACACTACCAAACAATCAGTTCACTCCTCAATGGATCCAAAAAAATCCTATAGACCACAAAAAACATCACACAACATCCCCAAATATTCCAACACCATTATAATATTCAAAAAAAATTTTGCAACCACTTAAAACTAAGAATAATATCATCTTGTACAACCAACCACACTTCCACAAACATACAACTCACTAACCAGCCTTGCAAAACACTTGAACACCACACACTCCAAGGAAAGGTGGAAAAAAAAATATTATCATGTTCCTGAGTCTACAAGACAAGAAACCTCAATGCGGAGAAATGAAAAACAATTCCATTTCCCCCAAACAACCTTCTTCACAAGCAACACACTGTCAGACACATCTTCCACTACCGCACAATCTAGAACATAAAAATCTTGATATAATAGCTCAAAAAAACTATCATAACCTCATATCCAAACTGCACAAGCACATGTTCAACCATGAGTAAATGTGGAGCATCTACCACCTTGTACACTCTCTACTTAATTTTTTTGAAAAGTACTTAGAAACCAAGTGAACCAACTGCATCAACAATTCCTACTTGTCACCACAAACATATTCTCATCAACACCATACTAGAGATTGCAAAAATCTCCCCATTTGCAACACATGCCTAACACCTTCTCAACACAACTATACTAGAGGAACTTGACATAGGTTTTCATCAATGACAACACTAAAGACAACATAGTGAAAAAATATCCACAATCTCCTCATTGACATTAATGACAACACTAATCTCCAAAAATCTCCCCCTTTTTCATTGATGGCAACACTAGCTTTAAAAATCCATCAAAAACAAAAGTAACATTGCATCAAGAAGAATTCCCCCATACTTGGACATTTCTTACATTTCAGACTTATTTCTTTCTTCCCTTTTCTTCTTATGTTTTTAAGTCTTCTCTCCCCCTTTGACATCAATTCTTTCCTTATGTTTTTCAAACTTCACTCTCCCCCTTTAACATCAATAGCAAAGGGAAACACCTAAAAACTACTTTCTCTCTTGCCATTTTTTTGTTTCTCTCTTCCCCTTAGGGGCACAAGATATGCTCTCCTTGATTGCACCAACCGAAGACACCACTACCTACTCCCCTTGAGAGGTAGCCTTCATCAATCCAGGACAAAGAATAAATCCTGACTTTCTCACCTAGATAGATGCACCAAATTATGCATCCAGTTTAAAGGAGGGGAAATAACCCCTAGATTTTTCCTAAGATACTCAAATGTATCTTTTAGAAGATCCTTTGTAAAAAATTCTGCTATTTGATCCTTTGTAGGCACATACTCCAACTTCACTTCATTCTCTACAACTTTGTCTCTTACAAAGTGATACCGGATAGAGATATGCTTTGTCCTTAAATGCATTACCGTATTTTTTGAAATATTGATAGCACCTGCATTATCAAACAAGATAGGAATAGGTTCATCATATGATAAGTACTTTGATATTCTTCAATGTCTGCTTCATCGACAACACTTGTCTACAATAAGATGTTGATGCAATATATTTTTCCTCTATAGTAGATAATAACACTAAATTCTGCTTCTTACTCAACTAAGAAACCAATCTGCTTCCAAGAAATAAATCACCTCCACTTGTACTTCTTTTGTCATCTATACAATCTACCCAATCTTCATTTGTATAAGCATTCAAAGAGAAATTAGTATCCCTAGGATACCATAGACCAAAGTCCAAAGTTCCCTTCAAGTATTTGAATATCTTATTTAATACTACCACATGTGATTCTCTAGGATGTTCTTGAAATATTGCCACAAGATAAACTACATGCATGATATCTAGTCTAGTAGAAGTTAGATATAGCAACCCACCAATCATGGATTTGTACTTGCTCTAATCTATCTTAGGAGATTCATCATTTTTTCTCAACTTACAACCAGTAACCATGGGAGTACATACTAGTTTGGAGTCCTCCATTCCAAACTTATTTAACATTTCCTTGACATACTTTGATTGTGAGATGAATATACCTTTATCAGACTAACTGAGTTGTAGCCCAAGGAAGAAATTCATCTCCCCAAACATTGACATTTCAAACTCATTTTGTATCTCCTCTACATTTTTTTTACATAATTCCTTATTTCCTCCAAATATTATGTCATCAACATACACAACCACAATGAGGATTTGATCTCTCTCAAACCTTGAAGTAAAGGTTACTATCTACCTTACCCTTTTTGAGTCCTTGCTGCAATAAGTACTTATCCAATCTTGTATACCAGGCTCTAGGAGCCTATTTGAGTCCATATAAATATTTTTTCAATCTGTAGACCATATCAGAATCTTCTAATAACTAAAAACCTTCTAGTTGTTCAATGTGCACCTCTTCTTCTAACTCACTATTCAAAAATGTATACTTGACATCTATTTGATAACCCTTGAAGTCTTTATGTGCTGCAAAAGCCAAAAACATCTTAGTGGCTTCCATTCTTTCTACTGGAGAAATTTTTTCTTCAATATCTATTCCTTCCACTTGTGAGTAGCTCTTATACACAAGTCTAGCCTTATTTCTGATAACTTCACCATTCTCATTCAACTTTTTCCTAAAAACCCATTTGGTTCCTATCACATTCTTGTTTGTTGATCTTGGGACTAGTTCCCATATATAATTCTTGTCAATCTTCCTGAACCCTTCATCCATATCTTTGATCAATTTTCATCTTTTAATGCTTCAGTTACTATTTTAGGTTCTATTTTAGAGAGTAAACAAAAAAAATTGTGTTATTTTTCCATAGTGGCTCTTCTTCTTATCAATATGCCTTTACTCTTATCTTAAATTATTTGATCTTTAGAATGATTCTTATGCACATAGGATTATTTTCTAGAGCTTCTTCCTCTTCCACAATCATCTCTTTCTCTTTGTCTTCTTATTTTTCTTCTTCATTGCAAGAGGGGTCATTAGATTCATATCATTCTATCAGAGTTGAGATTTTGTGTGATTCTTCATCCACTTTGACACTTGTACTTTCAACTATCTTCTTTAACCTTTTGTTGTAGCACCAGTATGTCTTGCTCTCTGTAGAATATATAAGGAAGATTACTTCATCTAATCTTGCATAAAACTTTCCTATATTTTATTTATCTTTCTTGATATAGCATTTGCTTTCAAATACTCTAAAATATTGCATAGTAGGATTTGTTCCATAGCATAGTTCATAGGGGTATTTGAATTGTTCACTCTTTCTTGTACTCTGTAAGAAAATTACACTATTGTATGAATAACTTCTTTCCAATAGAATTTTGATAGATTTTCTTCCTTCATCATGGTTCTTGTTGCTTCTTGAACTGTCTGGATCTTTCTTGCCACAACTCCATTCTGTTGTGGAGTCCTAGGAGATGATAAATGTCTTTTTATCCCATGATCTTCACAAAAGATGTTAAACTCATTGGAGGTGAACTCACCACCTCTGTCAGACCTCAAACATTTTATTTCAAATCCATTTCATTCTCAACCATAGACTTAAATACTTTAAACTTATCAAGAGCTTCTTATTTTTCTTTGAGAAATGTCACCCAATTCATTCTAGAGTAATCATCTATCAACAACATAAAATACCTATCACCTTGAGAGCTTCTTGTTCTAGTAGGTGCACATAGGTTTGTATGCACCAACTCCAAAGGTCTTGCAGTAGAATATTCCTTTGTTTTGAACCTCTTCTTTGTCTTCTTTCAAAACTAATGCTCTTTGCAAATTGCATAGATAGGCTTTATAGTTCTTGTAAAATCTCTCATACCTTGATTAGAGTTGATCTTCATGAGGCTATCAAAATTGATGTGACTCATTCTTCTATGTCATAGAAAATTTTCATTGATTTGAGACATTAAGCACTTAACACCACCACCTTTGAGCTAATAAACATTTCATTATGTTTGTGTTCCAACTACAACTAATCATCTAAAGTTGCCTTTTTTTTATTTCACAACCATCATTTTGAAACACCGAATTGTATCCTCTACTACACATTTGTCCTACACTAAGAAGAAGATTATGTTGGAGACCCTTGACATAAAGAACATCATTTGTTTTGTGCTTTCCATCAAAACTAATTGAACCTTTCCCACAAATCTTAGTAGATGTATCATCACCAAACTTGAAAATTCCACCATGATGCTTTTCAAGCTTAACAAACTTACTCTTATCACCTGTCATATGATTTGAGCATCCACTATCAATTATCTATTAGTTTCTCTCCTCTTAAGCCATGAAAAGAAGTCAACATAGTTCCTTCAATACTGTGACCTACTTTTAGAGCAATTTCCTTTCCACATCTTTCAGGATCAATAGAATTAGTTCCAACATTTAAATCCATGAACAAGCATTCATCACTTCCATCATTTGGATAATGTGATTCCTCATCATCAAATACACCACTATCTTCTTTAACATAATAACTCTTCTTGAAAGATTTACCTTCATGATCTTTATGTTTGTCATTTGAAATTTTGATTGGACATAATAATGACCTATCTTTCCACAATTGAAACATTTGAAGGGTAACTTACCTTTGTATTTTCTAGTTCCTTTTTTCAATCTCCTTAAAAGATTTGCTTCCACCTCATCAAGATCATTTGAATTAGATTCATCATCTTTATTGCTAACTTTAAAAGCAATTTCTTTCCTTGAAGCATCTTGTTCAAACTCTCTTAATTCAAAATTAGTTAAAGCACAAAACATTTGATCTCTAGAATATTGATCCAAATTCTAAGCTTCCTCAATAACAGAAACATTAGCACTATAATATTTAGGAAGAGTTATCAATTTACCTTTTTCACAACTTCACTTTCCTCTAGTTTTCCACCAAGACCATTGATGGCATTAATAATTTCATCCACTCTACGCATGTAGCCTACAATATCTTCATCCTCTAACATCCTTAGGGTTTCAATTTTTTCTTTGAAATTCTACATCTTTGTTTGCTTGCTTTGAAACACTTAGGGAAGAATGGAAGAAAGAGGAGCAGGATCAATGAAGAAGGCATGCGAGCAGAGAGGTAAGTGAAAATCTAAAAGCTTGAAAACTTGGGACAACCAATTTTGACCCTTCAAGGAGAATTATTGCAAAGATGGCCCATATAGGATCTCTCAGATTAGTTATCAATGATGGGTCATCTAAGGGTGACATGAAATGACAACAATATGTATATGTGTGTGTGTGTATAAATATACATATATATGTATGTATATGTATTATTTTGACATATGTTCATATTAATTTATTTTATAGAAATAGCAATCTCTATAATATTTAAATATATAGAAATAAACTTACTTTGTATAATAAATGAGTGAATATTTTTTTACTTTATTTCGAATAAATAGTGTTTATTTTTTATATTTATGTTGAAGTTGCACCCTCTACAAGAGGTCTAAGCTAGATATTTTCAACAATCCATAGTTGATATTATCTAATTACAATGTAAGATGATTGAAATGATCTCAAGTATCAATTCCTTTTTTATTTTTATTTTTTATTCACTATTTTTTCATTCACTAACAATCATATGATGATATATTACTTTTATTTTTGTTGTTGTAAAAACTATCAACTATAGGGAAACAACTATCTACTTTATTAAATTTTGAAATGCTATAGGTGAATATTCATTCCAAGGAGCTTGGATTTCATTCCCTAGAGTTGCATACCATATCCTAAGAAGGAAATTTTATCTACATGTATAGATTTTAACATTAACATATATAAAAAAATTAATAATATAATATTAGATTAATTTAGTAGTACATTATTAATTATTATATTTATAGTATAATACTAATTTATTAGTTTATTTGATGTATTATATTAGCTTTTAAACATTATGGTATTAAATATTTACTAATTTAAACATTAGTTGTATTCCAACTATTCCCTACCTAAAGTTGCAAGCTCGAAGCAAAAGATGTATAAATGATATTGCATAAGGTGCCTTAAACTCTAATAATTTACCATGAGCTCTATTGAAAATGAGAAATTTATTTTTATATAAAACTAAATCATATAAACTAATAAAATATACTATATTAGAACAAAACAAGCCAAACCTAAATGAGAGAATTACAAATAAATAGCCATTATTTTGCTTCACCATTTCCATTATAAAATATCCATAGATACTGTAAATCATTTGTAAATTATATTTTGTATGTTTTTTAACATCTAAACTTTAAGAAACACTAGTACTCTTAAGAGTGAACTAGATTCTTAGATCAATGCATGTATCACAACATAAAATGTGGGTTTGATCCCTAATAGTCAATAGCTCAAAATAAAAAAATTGGAGGTTAGAAAGAGGTCAGGATTTATAATGAAATTCAAATCATATATATGTGTGAATTACAAGATAATATTATTGTTAATAAAATTTCTACACATGCTGAAATTTAGTCCTAAACAGTAACATTGCCCAAAAGTTCTTACGATTTGCATATTTCTCGTATTTTGTACTTAGCTTATACTTTTTGCAAGTCTTGTTTCATTCTGAACAGAAGTGAAAGAATAAAATATTCGTTGTATAAATCATTATTGATATGTACAACATTTATTTACAACTAGTTAAAAGAATGAACAAAAAAAAAAGCAAAAGTCTCTCACACAAAGACCATGAGGGTGATCTTCACTTTCCTATACAAATAAGAAAAACTTGTAAGATTACAAATTTTTCCATAGAACATAAGATAGAAAGGAACCAGCCATTTCCTGGGGGTATATGGATGGCGTAGGTTTGTTTCTACTGATATGAGTCTCCCCCCCCCCCTAATGTCTCCTAATCTCCAAATGTCTCCTTGTCTTGAAAAGTGAAAATAAAACAATGGTTAGATCCAGGGGATCTAAGCAATGACAGATTTACTCCTAAAATATGCCTATGCATCAATCATGATCCTTATTTGAACAGGAAAATAAACATCAAAACTAGAAAGAAGATCATATGCATTGCTTCAGGAGACAATTTTATTGCTAACTATTTGTGTCATGTGCAAAAACGGGAAAAATAATGTTGCTGATTCTCAGATATTAATATGAGTGGGGTAAATTTGGCTCCCGCAAGGGTTGAGCCCAGCTCATCAAAAGATTGGCAATATGAACAACATGAAAATCTATATTGTATTTTGCAGATTTTTGCAAAATTCATGACATATGAATGCAAGTGCGAATATACCAGCAGAGGTTTTTTATATATGAGGTAAAAACTAGAGACACAAGGAAATGATACTTTCAGAAGCTTGAATGGAGAATTTTCATAGCAGCTACCCATTTTTATGAAATGCAAAATGTAGATCAATATCAAAATGGAGGCCTTTTTCAAGGAATGCGGAAAGAAAAGATCTTTAAGCCCTGGCCTACTCATTTTAAATAATAGAGATGATGAGTTTCAGGCTTCATGATTGAATCAAAAGCTCATAGTATCGGTGCAAAACATAGCAGAAGCACAATGTAAAAAGCGAAGGAAGGAATATATAGGGTCGCGCCCAAGAGATTTAAGGAATGAAGATATTCAACCATGGAAAACCCAGCTTGAACAACATATTTCTCTATGGTGGCTACAAGTAAAAATTAGAAGGTGGAAGAAATATCAAGAAAATAGTGAGTCCGCATTCTGTAAAACTCCAAAAGCTTTAAGATACAATGAGGAAAAATTCATAAACTGAGAAGGGTCGACTTTAACCTTCTGTTAGTCTCTAGAAACTGCAAGGAAAAAATGGCGTAATGGAGGAGTTCTCAAGCCAAAGCTTGTCCAAAGGTATCCATGGAGGCCGCAATGAAGCATAGACAAACACATACACAGAAAGGTCATCAGAAAATGCCTAAGCCACGATCTGTGAGCTTCAAGAGCTTTTGAAAATAGAGAAAAAGTTTCCTGATTCGCAAAGAATCAAACTTACCTTTTCTCAAAGCTTCAAAATTTTTTTGCAGAGAATGGTGTCTCCAGTAGGAAAAGATTTACTAGTCTCATTTTTTGACCTAGGGCTTCTTCCTCACGGCAGTACTCTTCCTCTTCAACTAAGACTTCATAATGACGTCTAGGATACAGAGAATTTTTGCGGCTCAAATGCTCGCCCAAGAGAGTTCATTAATGGTGGCCAAGGTGATAATCAAATACAAAAGATGTCATACAAAGGTCGGCTAGGGTTTTTAGCAACATGGCGGCGCTCAGCCAAGAGCATCTCAACAACAATGATAAATAAAATCAAAGTCTTTATTTTGTTTTAGGGTTAAAACCCTAAGTGATTCGATGAGGGAGATGAGGCATTCTAGCTTTAAAGTTTTATCAAAGCTTTATTTCTATACTTGGGTCGTGGCACTTCATTATGACTTTGATTTTATTTCAAATTCTTTCATTAAATTAAGACTATGGATGTTGTCTTTTATTTAGACTTGGTCTTTATTAAAATGACATTTTAAATCATTTTAGTAAGATATGAAAATGCAATTAAAAATGTAAAGACAAATCTGTATATTTTGCATTTATTTTTTCAAAAATGTAAATCTTTATTTGGAATGATGTTTATAAATCATTTCAAATTAAAGATATTTTAAAATAAAAAAGAGAATAGTCTTGATATAATAGTCAAAAGGAGTCAAATCCAGTATTAAGTAGAGATAATGAAGCCTTTAGTGGAGCATCAAATATGGAGATGTGGCAAACTGTTTGTGCCAAGTGGAAAGACTTTGTCATAAAGGTTATGAGTTGTTGAATTAGGGGAGAGTTTTTGGGGGCTTCTTTGAGTCTTTTTAGAGACATACTGGAATTGGTTTGAGATATCATCATATGTATTCATGAGGGGAGGAGTTTCAGATAGATTGGACACCTTTTTGGAGTCTTTTGAGTCCTCTTTTCGAGGATTTTTGTTCCTATCCGAATCTTGGAGACCTTTTCTTTATTTTGAATGGGTTGTTGATAGGTTTGAGGTCCTTCTTTTAGGCCTTTTACTAAATCCAACCCCCTTATTCAAAATTCAGTTCCTCTTTTCTTGGGTTTTGGTGGGAGTTTGAGCTTACTTATTCTCTTCCTCATTTCCTTTTCAGGGGATGCAAAATTTTGGAGTAGAGGAGACTTTGTACTTTCTAGAGAATTTTGTGCTATTTTGTTCCAAGTATTGTATCAAATTTTGGAGGATGCATTTTCAAAGCCTTTGAGAGCTTTTATACAGCATTTTCGATCTATTTCTGGTGTCACATTTGTATGCAGATTGGTGATTGATTTTCTTTTATGTGTTTCTTATCTAAAACCTTTTAAGTTTGTCTCATTTTGGCATCTTTGTGGCTAAGATTTCTCTTCACAGGTCAAGGGTTGAATTAGTTTCTAAATATATTTATTATGATTATTGTCCTTTAAATATTATTTTGATTATAGATCTTCCTTTGAAATATTTATGTGTTGAGGGTTTTATTCAATCAAAGAGTGATGAGGGTATCTTTTTGGGATACTCAACTCACAGCAAAGCTTATAAATGCCTTAACAAAAGGCTTAATAAGATTGTTGAAGTTGTTAATGTAAAATTTGATGAAAGACCACATTTGTATGCTAAATCTTTGCAGGATAATGAGGAAGAAGAACTTGAACTAGAAATAATTTCAGAAGGAGTTGAAACAGCTGTTAGAGTAAAGAAATTAATTACTTTACTCTCCTCTTAAGATTTCACTTTATGCACATATATTAGTCATTTAATAATTAATATTAATTATTAAATGCACTCACCTTAGGGTTAGGTTTTCCTTTCGGTATTGATCTCCTTTTATAAGGATTGATCTCTTGTATTCTATTCTATTGTTCTGATAATAGATCTCTGATATTACAAAGCTTAAAACCCTCTCTTGCTTTTTTCTCCATTCTCTTCCATGTGACAGGTATCTCTTGCATGCAGGTGTTCTTGGGCATTGAAGTTGGATCTGACAACTTCTACATGGTATCAGAGAAAACCTGCTACAGCATGTTCTTGTTTGAAGATTTTGGAGCTATGAGGGTTTGATCAAGCTTTCACAGTGTTTCAGTTTGATTTTTTGTGGATCTGGGGTTTGCCTAATTTTTTGGGCATTTTGAGCTAAAACGGACCTCACCATTGAGTCCACAGCACCCAAAAACCCCTATTTTCATATAAAGCACGACTGATTCGGCCACAGTTGATTTGGGAAGCAAAAAAAAATTGGCCCCAAGGCCGTACGGCGTCAGGGCACGATCTACGAGGTCGAAAAATTCAAAAAAAAAAAATCAAAGTTTTTTTAAAAAAAATTTACACTGCGAGTGTAAAATCTGGCCACCGCCCACTGGCCACCAAGTGGCCACTGAGCGGCCACCAGAGAGCCACCAGGGCCCTCTTTAAAATTTTTTTTTACCACTTTCAGTAAAACGAGCATATCTCGGGTGTTTCAGCTCAGATTTTTGAATGAAAATAGGCATTGGAAAGCTGGTTCCGAGCCTGATCTAATTAATGAAGGTCTTTTTTCTGATTTTTCCATTTTGCAGTCTTTTTGGCCAATCAAAGTCAGAACTTGTGTTTTTCACTCCCGAGGGCATATCTTTTGCGTCTGAACTCTATTTTTCGCAAACGAATAGGCGTTGGAAAGGTGTTTTTGTGATCTTCCCAGATCTGTCATTTATTTTTCCAGAATCTGCCCCAAGTACATTTTATTCAATTTTTTTTGTTTTCACACATCTGTCAATTACTTGGACTTTTTGGCACCTGGAAATGATTTGTTTGCGTGGGATGGATTTATTTGATCTGATTTATCAGTATTGAGGTCAGTTATTCTTAGATTTTTTTAATTTGAAGAGTTATCATGGGTTTTTCTACTCACCCTTCAGTTGTATTTTTGGAACGGGGTAATTATGAGTCATGGGCAAAGGGCATACTTACACATTGTAGGTGGCTTAATATTTTGCCTTATTTATATGATCTCATACCTAAACCTGCCACTTCAAAGGGAAAAATAGCTTGGGATATCATTAGAGATCACATAGTAGGATTTATACAATCTAGTGTTGATGATGACACTGTGTGGGCTATATCGGACATTGATTGTCCCCACCCACTTTGGACACATCTTTGGGAGATCTATAGAGACCCCAATCTCTCTAAATTCCCAGAGGATATTGCTTCATATTTTCTCTTACCCATTGCTTGGAGAGATAATGCACCCTTTGATCATGATACTTTAAAGGAACTTGAGTATTTAGACACCCTTACATATTCCGATGGATCAAAGGCCTGTCTCACAGTTCCTACTCTTTAGACTAAGACTTCATCAGCATCTCCCGTTGTTCCTAATTTAGTGCAGCAGGGCATCATTCACCTTCCAGACATAGCTACTTTGGACTCTTATCTTGCAGACATATCTTTCTTGTTTGTTGAGTCCTATATTGCAGATTTGGAGGATTACTTTGAGGATTTTAAGCTCCTCTTTGTTGACAGCCATATTCTTGATGTTAGCCCACCATCATCTGTGCATTCAGAGGTTGTAGTTCAGGAGTCTTCAGTTCAGTTTGGATTTGACATCTTTTGTTTTAGTTCAGACAGAGAGATTCTTCAGCATCCTATCATGGCACACATCTTGAGACATCTTGGTTCTTCTCTTTTCACAGGGTTTCTTCGACATTGTCCTTTGGATCCGTTTCTTCCCAAGGGGAGGAATATTATTTTCCGCTTTAGGATATCTTTCTGGATTCTACATCAGGCATCTACCATTGCGACAGGAGTTTCTTCATTGTGGGGGGGCCTTCTAGTCTCTTTCTATTTCTCTTATGGAGACCATTGTATATGTACTTATATGATAGAAGATGTCTATGGGGGGTATCATGTAATCCACCTCCTATCCTTCTTTCATTAGTGCATTTCATTCCTTTCTTTTCTCTCTTTTGGAGTAGAGTTTTTCCCATGAGGTTTTCTCTATTTCTCCACTTTATAGAGATTTTGTTGTATTCGGGTACCTGATCAGGCCTAGTTGTCGGGACCCAATTTTACTTTCATGCATTATAGTTGCTTTTTCTTTTTTGCACTTGTTTGTAGCTGCATTGTAGCTCATCTTAACGGGGGGTGTTAGAGTAAAGAAATTAATTACTTTACTCTCCTCTTAAGATTTCACTTTATGCACATATATTAGTCATTTAATAATTAATATTAATTATTAAATGCACTCACCTTAGGGTTAGGTTTTCCTTTCGGTATTGATCTCCTTTTATAAGGATTGATCTCTTGTATTCTATTCTATTGTTCTGATAATAGATCTCTGATATTACAGAGCTTAAAACCCTCTCTTGTTTTTTTCTCCATTCTCTTCCATGTGACAGGTATCTCTTGCATGCAGGTGTTCTTGGGCTCTAAAGTTGGATCTGACAACTTCTACAATAGCAAAGCCTAATACTGATTTAGCAAGCCCTAAAAATGAAACAACAAGTCCTGAAAAGGTTGCATCAAAAGCTCTAGCTAAATATCACCCCAAAGATCAGATTATTGGGGATAAATATGCAGGAGTTCAAACTAGAAGAAAGGCTGCAGAATCTAATGAAAAGGCACAAATTTCTTTCTGTTTTGTTGCTCAGTTTGAGCCTAAAAATTAAAATGAAGCTCTCACAGATTCATGTTGGATTAATTCTATGCAGGAAGAAATTGATCAGATTGAGAAAAATTAGACTTGGGAATTAGTCCCAAGACTAGATGACAAGAATGTCATTGGAGGAAAATGGATATACAGAAACAAGGTTGATGAAAATGGTAATGTTATTTGCAACAAAGCAAGATTTGTCTGCAAAGGCTATGCTCAACAAGAAGGTATTGATTTTGGTGAAACCTTTGCACCTGTTGCTAGACTAGAATCTATCATAATATTCTTGGCTTATTCTATTTATAAAGACTTTACTGTTTATCAAATGGATGTCAAAATTGCTTTTTTAAATGGCTATTTAGATGAAGAGGTCTATGTTGAATAGCCTAAAGGATTTATTTGCAAAGATAATCTTGATCATGTTTATAGATTGAAAAAGGCCCTCTATGGCTTAAAACAAGCACCTAGAGCTTGGTACTCTAGGTTGGACAATCATTTTCTTTCAAATGGTTTTGTTAGAGGAGGTGTAGACAACAATCTTTATGTTAAAACTAAAGGTTCTGATATTTTGGTTGTTGAAATTTACGTTGATGACACTATCTTTGGCTGCAATAATGCTACTTTGAGTAAAAAATTCTCTCAGCTAATGGAATCTGAATTTAAAATGTCATTATTGGGAGAATTTAATTTCTTCTTGGGTCTTCAAATCTCTCAACGTGAAAATGGAATATTTCTTTCTCAAACCAAGTATGCTAAAGAGATGCTTAAGAAATTTCAGATGCATGAATGCCATCCAGTTAGCACTCCAATGGTTACTGGATGCAAACTTACTAAGGTTGATGATTCTCCTGATACAAATCAAACTGAATATAGATCAATGATTGGCAGTCTATTATATTTAACTGCTTCTTGACCTAACATCATGCAGGCAATTTGCATTGTTGCATGGTTTTAGGCATCACCTAAAGAATCCCATGTCACTATTGTTAAAAGGATTTTTAAATATATTTAGGGAACTCTTGATTATGGTCTTTGGTATCCTAGAAGCAATGATTTCTCTTTGATTGCTTATATTGATGTTGACTAGGCTAGTTGTTTGGATGATAGGAAAAGCACCAATGGTGCTGCCTTCTTTCTTGGTGATCGTTTAGTGGCATGGCATAGCAAGAAACAAGTATATGTTTCTCTCTCTACTACCGAAGCAGAATACATTGTTGCCACTTCATGCTATAATCAAGTACTGTGGATGAGTCAGACTCTTTCAGATATGGGTATTGATATTTCTAAACCTGTTTCCATTCTTTGTGATAACACTAGTGTGATAAATATTTCAAAAAATCTTGTTATGCACTCTCGCACTAAACATATTGCTATCAAGTTTCACTTTCTTCGAGAAAAGGTTTTGGCTAATGAAGTCTACTTACAGTTTGTTGGCTCACAAGATCAGGTGGCTGATATTTTTACTAAGCCCTTAGCTAAAGAGTTATTTGAAAGGTTAAGACTTTGGTTGGGAATTATCTCTCAATCATTACTTCTCTAATTCACCAAGCTTCAGCTTAGGGGGAGCATGTTATAAATTTTGATTCACTTACAGCTCTCCTACAATATTGGTTGTTGCACTGTTACTCTTTTTTTTTTTTGCAGCTGTTTCTCATGATACTTTTGGTTGGCTTCTCAGTTGTGTTTCCTGACATTGCACATTCTTCTCTTCTATCCTTTGTCATTGACGCAAAAAGTGGGAGAGTCATTTGTGTTTTTCCATCGACAAAGGGGGAATTTTTTGGTTCTTTGTTGTGTTCTGATTGGTTTTTCCTTGATGACAAAATTCACCTTTGGGTATCTATCGGCATGACATTCACGTGGTCTTGGCGACAATGGAAAGGTCTATCGGCATGAGTATTTTTCACCGGGGAGAGGTCTCTCTGAATGAGTCGGGTCTCACCAACTAATACATGAGGTGGTTCATCGGCGTAAGTAATCCTTCATCGGCATTGTGTCTTGGGGAGTTTGAATTGTTACATCGACTGACTAGCACATTAAATATTTACTTCAGCCAAACATGCTGCTTTCAGTGTGAAGTCATATTGATTGTACATTGTCACACCAACTAGTGGTGGGATGATACATATCGGTAAGAGTTAGGGTTATCGAAGAGAGGTCTTGGCGAGTGACCTTCGGTCTCGCTGACATTACACATGGAGTTTCACTGGAAGCTTTTGGTAGGACTTCTCCTTTGTTTCGGTGACAGAGGGTGATCCTTATCGACAAGTGTTATACCGTCAGTATGAGGTCACAGTGAGATTGTTATGTCTCACCGACTAGAGGTTGAATGGGAACACATCGGCAAGAGTTGCGGCATCGATATAATATCATAGCGAACCCTGTGGGTCTCACCGATGGAATACAAATGGACCTTGTCAGCATAAGCATTGAGTTGTCTCAGCGAACAGGAATGATCACATGGGCTTTCAGTAAGGCATAGGATGCTCTATGAGATGTCACCCCAACTATGCATTGTCTTAGCGAAGCGGATGAAGGATACATCTTAGCAAGAATGTATTTTTGTTTCGGCGACTTAGAATGGATAAAGTCTGTCGATGAAACTTAATGAAATCTACATAAGGTCTCCCTGATAACAATTTGTCACAGCAACCCACATGAGAATGAAGGTTACATTTCGGTGAGAGAACTGTTGTGTCTTGCTGACTGCTGAGAATGAAATACATTTCGGTAAGACTCATGAGTTTCGATGTAGAGTCTCAACGAACCCGTCAAGTCTTGCCGACAAAGTCTAATGTATGGATTTTGGTGAGAGGTTGGTAATGTCTCAGCGATCAAGTATGTATCGCGGGGTGTTTCGGTATGACTCAATTAATTCAATGGGATCTCACCCCGATTATGAATTATCTCAGCGACACTGGATGAAAGGATGACTTTCGGTAAAACAAAGCATTATCTACAAAACGTCTCCCCAACAGCAGAATGTCACAGTGACTCATAAGAGATAAAAGGGCTTTTGGTGAAACATAATGTGGTCTGCAAGAGGTCTTCCCGACATCACTAAGATCTTAGCAAAATGTAAAGAACATAGGGCGACTAACAGCGTTATAATTGCCTTTGGCATACTTACAGGATTGTCTCGGCGAATGATTAACAAAGTCTCAAACACTATAGCTGACATGGGAATTTCTAAGTATAGTTGTAGGCCGACATCATTGGTTGGCATCGAATCTCAAAACGGTTACATGGAAAAATATTCTCTAAGAATTGGGAGGTTATGGTTCTCAGCTGGTGGGCAATCATGGTTTTGATGAAAATCTATCAGTTATAATCTAAAATCTCTTGATTCAGCACATAAATTAAAGCTCTCTAAACTAGCGTTACTCTTGATTTTTACCATCATCTACAGATTGTCATTATTCAACTTCAGATTCTAAAATTGGCAAGTGAGTTTTAGATTCTTGTGAAAAACACATTTTGAAGATTTCTTGATGACAAACATACTTGAAATGTATATAAAAACCAGTGTTGAAAACAATGTAGGATCTCTAGTTGTAATTCTGGGATATTGTTCTTTGGCTGTATCAAAAATGTATTGAAATACTCTGTATTAAAAATCTAAAAAACAAAGATGCAGAGATATATTGTAATATTCTTTTCTATGTACTATTTTAAGGATTCAATTATTGAATCCTTAGGGTATTCTGTAGATGAGAAAACAGAGAGTTATGAGCTTAACTGAAAACAAAGAGATCCTCTAGGAAATGATTATTGTTCAGAAATATAATTTGAGGGGTTGGTGCTCCTTGAGATAGATATCTCTAAACGAGGGGTTGGTGCTCCTTGAGTGGGTGCTCAAAAATCAGCCTATAAGGCATTGTGAACAGTTTTTCAAAAGATTAAGCCTGGAAGGCATTTAGAGAGTGGTTTTTATACCCCAGGAGGGTTTTCCACTTGATAAAATATTGTGTCTCTTTGTTCTTTCCTCGCGGTGCCTCTTCAACGCTTTACGTTGTTGTTGCTCAACACCATTGGGATTATTACTTTTCTCAATTTTGTTTATGAATGATCACATTCAACTCATGAATGCATTAATCAGAGTAATATTGAGATCAAATCTGAGCTATGTTTATGAATTTTTGAAAATTGGTCAAATCTGTTAAGACACTGATTCACCCCCCCTCTTAGTGTGATTTTAACTCCAACACCTATTCTAAAAGAATTTGAGGATGTTTTCCCTGAAGACCTAATTGAGCTACCACCTAAGCGTGTATTTGATTTTTCAATTGATTTGATACTGGGTGCGGAACCTCAGTCTAAAGCCCCCTACAGGATGAACACGATGGAGTTATATGAGCTAAAAGCCCAATTGGAGGAATTGTTGAAACATGGTTTCATTAGACCAAGTGTGTCGCCTTGGGGAGCTCCCGTCATTTTTGTGAAGAAGAAGGATGGGACCTTGAGGTTATGCATTGATTACATGATGCTTAATAAGGTTACTATCAAGAATAAATACATGCTTCCCCGTATTGATGATTTGTTTGACTAGTTAAAAGTTGCCAAGGTATTCTCTAAAATAGATCTGAGATCGGGGTACCATCAGTTGAGGTTAAAGGATGAAGATATTCCCAAGACTAATTTTAGGACAAGGTACGGGCACTACGAATTCACAGTGCTTCCGTTTGGGTTAACTAATGCCCTTGAAGCCTTCATGAATTTGATGAACAATGTTTTTTGGGATTGCTTAGATAACTTTGTTTTAATCTTCCTTGACGATATCTTGATATATTCCAAGTCAGAGGAAGAGCATGAGAAGCATTTGAGGATAGTTTTGCAGCGATTGAGGGAACATAAGTTGTATGGGAAAATTTCCAAATGTACCTTTTTCCAATCTGAGGTGCATTATTTGGGACACGTTATTACAGCAGAAGGGATAGCCGTGGACCCAAATAAGATTAAGGCAATCTTAGATTGGCCAGCACTGCAAAATGTTTCAGAAGTTTGAAGCTTTATGGGACTTGTAGGGTATTATAGGAGATTTGTGCAAAGGTTCTTGACAATATTAGCACCCATTACCGCACTCCAGAAGAAGGGAAAGAAATTTGAGTGGAGTAACAGGTGTGAGAAAGCTTTTTAGTTGCTAAAAGAGAAGCTTATTTTTGCACCTATTCTAGTTGTACCTGACCCGAATGGTCATTTTACAGTGATCACTAATGCATCAGGAGAAGGGGTAGGAGTTGTTCTCATGCAGGAAGGACAAGTGGTGGCATATGAATCAAGAAAGTTGAAACAACATGAGTTAAATTATGCACCGCATGATTTAGAGCTGGCAGCCATAGTTCATGCCCTTCAAATGTGGAGACACTATCTCTTGGGTAAGCCCTTTGAATTAAAAATTGATCATGATGGATTACAATACATCTTTACTCAACCCAACTTAAATGCTCGGCAGAGGCAATGGTTGGAATTTTTGAGTGAATATGATTTTTGCATTGAGTACATCAAAGGGAAGGAAAACAGGGTAACATATGCCTTAAGTAGGAAGAGACATCTAGCAGCCATGGTTACCATAAAATCTAGTTTCAGAGAGCAGGTGGTTCAGGCTTTACTTGGGGATGACCAGTATGAAAGGGTGAAACAAGCCCTAGAGTAGGATTCTTCATATCACAGATTTGTTGAATATGTATTTGAGTCTGATGGACTCTTGAGGTTGCAGGATCACATGTATATTCCTAATTCTGCAGGGTTAAGAGAGTTGGTGCTGGAGGAATTCCATAATGCACCTTACTCAGGACACCCTGGTGTGACTAAAATGGTTGAGGGACTCAAGCCTCTATACTTCTGGCCAGGACTCAAAAGAGATGTTATTGCATTTATAGCCCGATGTTTGGAATGCCAGTGAGTTAAGGCTGAGCATGTCCATCCGGTAGGAATTTTATATCCGCACAGGATGCCAAAATATAAGTGGCAGGTGATAATGATGGACTTTATTCAAGGATTGCTAATGTCTAGGAATCGACATGATACCATCCTAGTTGTGGTGGATAAATTGACTAAGGTATCCCATTTCATTCCTGGGAACCTCAAGGATGGTTCAATGGTTTTGGCAAGGAAATTTGTACATGAAATCTTTTGACTGCATGGAGTGCCAGAGGTGATCATTTCAGATCGTGACACTCAGATGACTTCCAGATTTTGGACTACTCTAAATTCTTCCCTAGGAACTAAATTAAATTTCAGTTCTGCATATCATCCTCAGACTGATGGTCAGTCTGAGAGGGTGAACCAGATTGTGGAGGATCTCTTTCGAATGTATTGTATGGAGCAACAACACAGATGGGAGGAGTATTTTCCTTTGGTGGAGTTTTCTTACAACAAATCCTACCACGCCTCTTTGGGTATGGCACCATTTGAGGCTCTTTATGGACAGAAATTCCGAACACCCATTAGTTGGGATAGGGTTGAGGACAGGATTGTGATTGGTCCTGAAATTTTGAGGGAAATGGAAGACCAAATGAAGCTTATCAAAGAAAAGCTTAAGCAAGCTTCAGATCGACAGAAGAGTCTTGCAAATAAGAATAGAACTTTCAGACAATTCTCTATAGGAGACAAGGTCTTTTTTAGAGTTCAGCCGCATAAGAGTTCAATCTCTTTCGGCAAGAACTCAAAGCTTGCTCCTAGGTTTGTTGGGACTTTTGATGTCTTGGAGGTGATTAATTCGGTTGCTTACAGGCTTGCTTTGCCACCAGCTCTATCTCAAATCCATAATGTTTTCCATGTCTCGGTGCTTAAGCCCTATCATCTAGATGTAGCTCATATTCTTGACTAGTGTGCATTGCAGGTGCAGGACCTAGGAGTGATGCAGGTGGAGCCCATCAGGATACTAGAAGAGTGCAATGTTAAGTTGTGAAACAGGGACATTATGCAGTATAGGGTCCAGTGGGACCAATACTTAGAGGATAATGCCACTTGGGAGAATGCTGAGAACATTGATAGAGCTTTTCCTCATTTGAGAGAATAGCATGTTTATTTCTTTTCTTGCTTTTAGAGACTTATCATACACTGATGCTTCAGTTTTGTTGTGTGGCTTTGTAATAAGACATCGAGACAATGTCTCTTCCTAGTGGGGAAGGATGTCACATCTCAATCCTGATGCAAGTTACTTTTGGCTTTGTGTGGATTTTTTACATGTTTTGTTGTGCCTGGTAGAATAATGAATAATATGATGACGTTTTGGTGTGGAGATAAATGAAAATGTTTATTTAATTTATGAAAAGATGGATAGTATTGAATATATTTTATTTTGAAAATGAAGCAAAATAGAGTAGAAGCATTTTAATTAATGTAATGCATTTCTTTATTTATATTTTAATATGATACTAATTCAATTATTGTTATGTGCCTGAGTGCACTTGAGTTGCAGGAAGTTGAAGACTAAGGGTGTGATTAAGGAGAGGTGATTAGCTTCTTGACAAGACAAAGCAGGAAGACCTCTCGATTACACACACACACTTACTATCATATAGATTGCATTTAGGAATGTCAATTTTGCTATTTTTTATTTTAAAATTATTTGCAAATTAAATAATAAATAGTAAATTAAATGAATGATGAAAAGAAATTATGATAAAATAAAGAATTAAATGTATATTATGCTTATTCATGCTACTCTTCTTTTATTTTGTGTTAAACTTTGAGTTTATTAGTTAAACATTAAGTTATAAGATATTTATTTTTATTGTTGAGTAAATATTTTCGAAATGGGATTTAGATGCAATTAAACTGAAAATTATTATTAATTTTAAAATGCATTTCAAGATTAGGGTAGGAAAATTGAAATGGAAAAAGAAATT
>VDFB02271358.1:1232795705-1232912565 GCA_007258455.2 Sequoia sempervirens
TGGTGATTAAACCTTGAATTGAAACAATGCATAAAAGGAAAGATGAATGAGCAATGTAATCTTACACCTCACCAATCTTCAATTAAACCTTGGAGTACAAATCAACAATCTAGCATGACGTGGCCTCAAAGAATGTAGATCTTGATCACAACACTAGATTAGAAACAACACCTTGAATATGCTTGAATTGGATATTCAATGCTACATCAACACATTAGATCAACAACATGCATGATGCACTAAGACTTTTACATGATGAAATGGATCTTTGATTGTCACAATAAACTCTAATAATATTCTCTTGAATGCTCTATAATGCTCTTGTGAAAGTACTCTTGATTGCTTATAAAGATCTAGAATGAAACTATGTGAAATAACCTTATATTTATACTTAAAATTAAATCCCAAGATTCAAATAACACAAGCCAGCATCAAATCTAGGATAAATGAAATCATTAAAATATCGCCAAAAACACATCCCAAGGGGGGTTTCCTAAGTTAAGGAGGACACATTCGCCATAGGGAAAATGGGTCCTAGCATACTTAACTAGGACATGTTTTGGGGATTGTGAAATAACATGCCAAAAGGGGGTCCTAGGACCTAGTGAGGACCCATCCTCTAGGTGGAAAATGGGTACTAGGTCACTATCCTGGGACACATTCCTTGCAAAATTAAGTGTTGTGTAATTTCATTTAAGAGTGTCAAGCTTTATCCCTCATAAAAGGTAATAAATTAGGCTTGGATTTGAATTTCAGGGGCCAAATAAGCTAAATTAACCTCAATTAATTAATAAAGCCCTACATTAGTGTGAAATTGTAAAGATACACTTTGCAACACCCTAAATAAGGCACCATTAAGTCCATTTTATCATTAATTATTCATTCCCAAATTAAGTGTAAAAAAGGGTTACATTTTTCTACACTACAACTGCCAAGGACTCACTATTTGAAATAGAAAGAGAATAGAATAAGACTATTAAAAGGAGGTTCACTACCTTAGAGCAACAAAAAAATCGACCATAACAACTCTACACCATTTGCAACCTTCAGCCCATTTCGTCCAGCAACTTCAGGTACACTAAAAATGTAGAAACATTGTGCTCATTGCTTCTGGTAGCCTTAGGTATTTAAGCTCACACTTAGGTATCAACACCTAATCACATTCACATCATTTTTTATCACATAGCACACCACACTCATATCCAACAATTAATCTTTCATATGTATGAACTGTGACCTCAATTAACTTCTCTAGGTTGGCCTCAATGAAACATATGCACCTCAAATATGCAACCATCAAATAGGTTAGCACCAAAAACTTATGTGGTGGAAAGAAGTTAAGGCACACCACACCATGGGTTAACTAGGACCCTAATCTACACCAACGCACTACACCATGCTTCCATAAGCAATGAAGCACATCTGCGAGTAATGCTAACATGCTAGGTTGGCCAAACCTACATTAACACTACCAAACAATCAGTTCACTCCTCAACGGATCCAAAAAAATCCTACAGACCACAAAAAACATCACACAACATCCCCAAATATTCCAACACCATTATAATATTCAAAAAAAAATTTGCAACCACTTAAAACTAAGAATAATATCATCTTGTACAACCAACCACACTTCCACAAACATACAACTCACTAACCAGCCTTGCAAAACACTTGAACACCACACACTCCAAGGAAAGGTGGAAAAAAAAATATTATCATGTTCCTGAGTCTACAAGACAAGAAACCTCAATGCGGAGAAATGAAAAACAATTCCATTTCCCCCAAACAACCTTCTTCACAAGCAACACACTGTCAGACACATCTTCCACTACCGCACAATCTAGAACATAAAAATCTTGATATAATAGCTCAAAAAAACTATCATAACCTCATATCCAAACTGCACAAGCACATGTTCAACCATGAGTAAATGTGGAGCATCTACCACCTTGTACACTCTCTACTTAATTTTTTTGAAAAGTACTTAGAAACCAAGTGAACCAACTGCATCAACAATTCCTACTTGTCACCACAAACATATTCTCATCAACACCATACTAGAGATTGCAAAAATCTCCCCATTTGCAACACATGCCTAACACCTTCTCAACACAACTATACTAGAGGAACTTGACATAGGTTTTCATCAATGACAACACTAAAGACAACATAGTGAAAAAATATCCACAATCTCCTCATTGACATTAATGACAACACTAATCTCCAAAAATCTCCCCCTTTTTCATTGATGGCAACACTAGCTTTAAAAATCCATCAAAAACAAAAGTAACATTGCATCAAGAAGAATTCCCCCATACTTGGACATTTCTTACATTTCAGACTTATTTCTTTCTTCCCTTTTCTTCTTATGTTTTTAAGTCTTCTCTCCCCCTTTGACATCAATTCTTTCCTTATGTTTTTCAAACTTCACTCTCCCCCTTTAACATCAATAGCAAAGGGAAACACCTAAAAACTACTTTCTCTCTTGCCATTTTTTTGTTTCTCTCTTCCCCTTAGGGGCACAAGATATGCTCTCCTTGATTGCACCAACTGAAGACACCACTACCTACTCCCCTTGAGAGGTAGCCTTCATCAATCCAGGACAAAGAATAAATCCTGACTTTCTCACCTAGATAGATGCACCAAATTATGCATCCAGTTTAAAGGAGGTGAAATAACCCCTAGATTTTTCCTAAGATACTCAAATGTATCTTTTAGAAGATCCTTTGTAAAAAATTCTGCTATTTGATCCTTTGTAGGCACATACTCCAACTTCACTTCATTCTCTACAACTTTGTCTCTTACAAAGTGATACCGGATAGAGATATGCTTTGTCCTTAAATGCATTACCGTATTTTTTGAAATATTGATAGCACCTGCATTATCAAACAAGATAGGAATAGGTTCATCATATGATAAGTACTTTGATATTCTTCAATGTCTGCTTCATCGACAACACTTGTCTACAATAAGATGTTGATGCAATATATTTTTCCTCTATAGTAGATAATAACACTAAATTCTACTTCTTACTCAACTAAGAAACCAATCTGCTTCCAAGAAATAAATCACCTCCACTTGTACTTCTTTTGTCATCTATGCAATCTACCCAATCTTCATTTGTATAAGCATTCAAAGAGAAATTAGTATCCCTAGGATACCATAGACCAAAGTCCAAAGTTCCCTTCAAGTATTTGAATATCTTATTTAATACTACCACATGTGATTCTCTAGGATGTTCTTGAAATATTGCCACAAGATAAACTACATGCATGATATCTAGTCTAGTAGAAGTTAGATATAGCAACCCACCAATCATGGATTTGTACTTGCTCTAATCTATCTTAGGAGATTCATCATTTTTTCTCAACTTACAACCAGTAACCATGGGAGTACATACTAGTTTGGAGTCCTCCATTCCAAACTTATTTAACATTTCCTTGACATACTTTGATTGTGAGATGAATATACCTTTATCAGACTAACTGAGTTGTAGCCCAAGGAAGAAATTCATCTCCCCAAACATTGACATTTCAAACTCATTTTGTATCTCCTCTACATTTTTTTTACATAATTCCTTATTTCCTCCAAATATTATGTCATCAAAATACACAACCACAATGAGGATTTGATCTCTCTCAAACCTTGAAGTAAAGGTTACTATCTACCTTACCCTTTTTGAGTCCTTGCTGCAATAAGTACTTATCCAATCTTGTATACCAGGCTCTAGGAGCCTATTTGAGTCCATATAAATATTTTTTCAATCTGTAGACCATATCAGAATCTTCTAATAACTAAAAACCTTCTAGTTGTTCAATGTGCACCTCTTCTTCTAACTCACTATTCAAAAATGTATACTTGACATCTATTTGATAACCCTTGAAGTCTTTATGTGCTGCAAAAGCCAAAAACATCTTAGTGGCTTCCATTCTTTCTACTGGAGAAATTTTTTCTTCAATATCTATTCCTTCCACTTGTGAGTAGCTCTTATACACAAGTCTAGCCTTATTTCTGATAACTTCACCATTCTCATTCAACTTTTTCCTAAAAACCCATTTGGTTCCTATCACATTCTTGTTTGTTGATCTTGGGACTAGTTCCCATATATAATTCTTGTCAATCTTCCTGAACCCTTCATCCATATCTTTGATCAATTTTCATCTTTTAATGCTTCAGTTACTATTTTAGGTTCTATTTTAGAGAGTAAACAAAAAAAATTGTGTTATTTTTCCATAGTGGCTCTTCTTCTTATCAATATGCCTTTACTCTTATCTTAAATTATTTGATCTTTAGAATGATTCTTATGCACATAGGATTATTTTCTAGAGCTTCTTCCTCTTCCACAATCATCTCTTTCTCTTTGTCTTCTTATTTTTCTTCTTCATTGCAAGAGGGGTCATTAGATTCATATCATTCTATCAGAGTTGAGATTTTGTGTGATTCTTCATCCACTTTGACACTTGTACTTTCAACTATCTTCTTTAACCTTTTGTTGTAGCACCAGTATGTCTTGCTCTCTGTAGAATATATAAGGAAGATTACTTCATCTAATCTTGCATAAAACTTTCCTATATTTTATTTATCTTTCTTGATATAAGCATTTGCTTTCAAATACTCTAAAATATTGCATAGTAGGATTTGTTCCATAGCATAGTTCATAGGGGTATTTGAATTGTTCACTCTTTCTTGTACTCTGTAAGAAAATTACACTATTGTATGAATAACTTCTTTCCAATAGAATTTTGATAGATTTTCTTCCTTCATCATGGTTCTTGTTGCTTCTTGAACTGTCTGGATCTTTCTTGCCACAACTCCATTCTGTTGTGGAGTCCTAGGAGATGATAAATGTCTTTTTATCCCATGATCTTCACAAAAGATGTTAAACTCATTGGAGGTGAACTCACCACCTCTGTCAGACCTCAAACATTTTATTTCAAATCCATTTCATTCTCAACCATAGACTTAAATACTTTAAACTTATCAAGAGCTTCTTATTTTTCTTTGAGAAATGTCACCCAATTCATTCTAGAGTAATCATCTATCAACAACATAAAATACCTATCACCTTGAGAGCTTCTTGTTCTAGTAGGTGCACATAGGTTTGTATGCACCAACTCCAAAGGTCTTGCAGTAGAATATTCCTTTGTTTTGAACCTCTTCTTTGTCTTCTTTCAAAACTAATGCTCTTTGCAAATTGCATAGATAGGCTTTATAGTTCTTGTAAAATCTCTCATACCTTGATTAGAGTTGATCTTCATGAGGCTATCAAAATTGATGTGACTCATTCTTCTATGTCATAGAAAATTTTCATTGATTTGAGACATAAAGCACTTAACACCACCACCTTTGAGCTAATAAACATTTCATTATGTTTGTGTTCCAACTACAACTAATGTTCTAAAGTTTCCTTTTTTTTATTTCACAACCATCATTTTGAAACACCGAATTGTATCCTCTACTACACATTTGTCCTACACTAAGAAGAAGATTATGTTGGAGACCCTTGACATAAAGAACATCATTTGTTTTGTGCTTTCCATCAAAACTAATTGAACCTTTCCCACAAATCTTAGTAGATGTATCATCACCAAACTTGAAAATTCCACCATGATGCTTTTCAAGCTTAACAAACTTACTCTTATCACCTGTCATATGATTTGAGCATCCACTATCAATTATCTATTAGTTTCTCTCCTCTTAAGCCATGAAAAGAAGTCAACATAGTTCCTTCAATACTGTGACCTACTTTTAGAGCAATTTCCTTTCCACATCTTTCAGGATCAATAGAATTAGTTCCAACATTTAAATCCATGAACAAGCATTCATCACTTCCATCATTTGGATAATGTGATTCCTCATCATCAAATACACCACTATCTTCTTTAACATAATAACTCTTCTTGAAAGATTTACCTTCATGATCTTTATGTTTGTCATTTGAAATTTTGATTGGACATAATAATGACCTATCTTTCCACAATTGAAACATTTGAAGGGTAACTTACCTTTGTATTTTCTAGTTCCTTTTTTCAATCTCCTTAAAAGATTTGCTTCCACCTCATCAAGATCATTTGAATTAGATTCATCATCTTTATTGCTAACTTTAAAAGCAATTTCTTTCCTTGAAGCATCTTGTTCAAACTCTCTTAATTCAAAATTAGTTAAAGCACAAAACATTTGATCTCTAGAATATTGATCCAAATTCTAAGCTTCCTCAATAACAGAAACATTAGCACTATAATATTTAGGAAGAGTTATCAATTTACCTTTTTCACAACTTCACTTTCCTCTAGTTTTCCACCAAGACCATTGATGGCATTAATAATTTCATCCACTCTACGCATGTAGCCTACAATATCTTCATCCTCTAACATCCTTAGGGTTTCAATTTTTTCTTTGAAATTCTACATCTTTGTTTGCTTGCTTTGAAACACTTAGGGAAGAATGGAAGAAAGAGGAGCAGGATCAATGAAGAAGGCATGCGAGCAGAGAGGTAAGTGAAAATCTAAAAGCTTGAAAACTTGGGACAACCAATTTTGACCCTTCAAGGAGAATTATTGCAAAGATGGCCCATATAGGATCTCTCAGATTAGTTATCAATGATGGGTCATCTAAGGGTGACATGAAATGACAACAATATGTATATGTGTGTGTGTGTATAAATATACATATATATGTATGTATATGTATTATTTTGACATATGTTCATATTAATTTATTTTATAGAAATAGCAATCTCTATAATATTTAAATATATAGAAATAAACTTACTTTGTATAATAAATGAGTGAATATTTTTTTACTTTATTTCGAATAAATAGTGTTTATTTTTTATATTTATGTTGAAGTTGCACCCTCTACAAGAGGTCTAAGCTAGATATTTTCAACAATCCATAGTTGATATTATCTAATTACAATGTAAGATGATTGAAATGATCTCAAGTATCAATTCCTTTTTTATTTTTATTTTTTATTCACTATTTTTTCATTCACTAACAATCATATGATGATATATTACTTTTATTTTTGTTGTTGTAAAAACTATCAACTATAGGGAAACAACTATCTACTTTATTAAATTTTGAAATGCTATAGGTGAATATTCATTCCAAGGAGCTTGGATTTCATTCCCTAGAGTTGCATACCATATCCTAAGAAGGAAATTTTATCTACATGTATAGATTTTAACATTAACATATATAAAAAAATTAATAATATAATATTAGATTAATTTAGTAGTACATTATTAATTATTATATTTATAGTATAATACTAATTTATTAGTTTATTTGATGTATTATATTAGCTTTTAAACATTATGGTATTAAATATTTACTAATTTAAACATTAGTTGTATTCCAACTATTCCCTACCTAAAGTTGCAAGCTCGAAGCAAAAGATGTATAAATGATATTGCATAAGGTGCCTTAAACTCTAATAATTTACCATGAGCTCTATTGAAAATGAGAAATTTATTTTTATATAAAACTAAATCATATAAACTAATAAAATATACTATATTAGAACAAAACAAGCCAAACCTAAATGAGAGAATTACAAATAAATAGCCATTATTTTGCTTCACCATTTCCATTATAAAATATCCATAGATACTGTAAATCATTTGTAAATTATATTTTGTATGTTTTTTAACATCTAAACTTTAAGAAACACTAGTACTCTTAAGAGTGAACTAGATTCTTAGATCAATGCATGTATCACAACATAAAATGTGGGTTTGATCCCTAATAGTCAATAGCTCAAAATAAAAAAATTGGAGGTTAGAAAGAGGTCAGGATTTATAATGAAATTCAAATCATATATATGTGTGAATTACAAGATAATATAATTGTTACTAAAATTTCTACACATGCTGAAATTTAGTCCAAAACAGTAACATTGCCCAAAAGTTCTTACGATTTGCATATTTCTCGTATTTTTGTACTTAGCTTATACTTTTTGCAAGTCTTGTTTCATTCTGAACAGAAGTGAAAGAATAAAATATTCGTTGTATAAATCATTATTGATATGTACAACATTTATTTACAACTAGTTAAAAGAATGAACAAAAAAAAAAGCAAAAGTCTCTCACACAAAGACCATGAGGGTGATCTTCACTTTCCTATACAAATAAGAAAAACTTGTAAGATTACAAATTTTTCCATAGAACATAAGATAGAAAGGAACCAGCCATTTCCTGGGGGTATATGGATGGCGTAGGTTTGTTTCTACTGATATGAGTCTCCCCCCCCCCCTAATGTCTCCTAATCTCCAAATGTCTCCTTGTCTTGAAAAGTGAAAATAAAACAATGGTTAGATCCAGGGGATCTAAGCAATGACAGATTTACTCCTAAAATATGCCTATGCATCAATCATGATCCTTATTTGAACAGGAAAATAAACATCAAAACTAGAAAGAAGATCATATGCATTGCTTCAGGAGACAATTTTATTGCTAACTATTTGTGTCATGTGCAAAAACGGGAAAAATAATGTTGCTGATTCTCAGATATTAATATGAGTGGGGTAAATTTGGCTCCCGCAAGGGTTGAGCCCAGCTCATCAAAAGATTGGCAATATGAACAACATGAAAATCTATATTGTATTTTGCAGATTTTTGCAAAATTCATGACATATGAATGCAAGTGCGAATATACCAGCAGAGGTTTTTTATATATGAGGTAAAAACTAGAGACACAAGGAAATGATACTTTCAGAAGCTTGAATGGAGAATTTTCATAGCAGCTACCCATTTTTATGAAATGCAAAATGTAGATCAATATCAAAATGGAGGCCTTTTTCAAGGAATGCGGAAAGAAAAGATCTTTAAGCCCTGGCCTACTCATTTTAAATAATAGAGATGATGAGTTTCAGGCTTCATGATTGAATCAAAAGCTCATAGTATCGGTGCAAAACATAGCAGAAGCACAATGTAAAAAGCGAAGGAAGGAATATATAGGGTCGCGCCCAAGAGATTTAAGGAATGAAGATATTCAACCATGGAAAACCCAGCTTGAACAACATATTTCTCTATGGTGGCTACAAGTAAAAATTAGAAGGTGGAAGAAATATCAAGAAAATAGTGAGTCCGCATTCTGTAAAACTCCAAAAGCTTTAAGATACAATGAGGAAAAATTCATAAACTGAGAAGGGTCGACTTTAACCTTCTGTTAGTCTCTAGAAACTGCAAGGAAAAAATGGCGTAATGGAGGAGTTCTCAAGCCAAAGCTTGTCCAAAGGTATCCATGGAGGCCGCAATGAAGCATAGACAAACACATACACAGAAAGGTCATCAGAAAATGCCTAAGCCACGATCTGTGAGCTTCAAGAGCTTTTGAAAATAGAGAAAAAGTTTCCTGATTCGCAAAGAATCAAACTTACCTTTTCTCAAAGCTTCAAAATTTTTTTGCAGAGAATGGTGTCTCCAGTAGGAAAAGATTTACTAGTCTCATTTTTTGACCTAGGGCTTCTTCCTCACGGCAGTACTCTTCCTCTTCAACTAAGACTTCATAATGACGTCTAGGATACAGAGAATTTTTGCGGCTCAAATGCTCGCCCAAGAGAGTTCATTAATGGTGGCCAAGGTGATAATCAAATACAAAAGATGTCATACAAAGGTCGGCTAGGGTTTTTAGCAACATGGCGGCGCTCAGCCAAGAGCATCTCAACAACAATGATAAATAAAATCAAAGTCTTTATTTTGTTTTAGGGTTAAAACCCTAAGTGATTCGATGAGGGAGATGAGGCATTCTAGCTTTAAAGTTTTATCAAAGCTTTATTTCTATACTTGGGTCGTGGCACTTCATTATGACTTTGATTTTATTTCAAATTCTTTCATTAAATTAAGACTATGGATGTTGTCTTTTATTTAGACTTGGTCTTTATTAAAATGACATTTTAAATCATTTTAGTAAGATATGAAAATGCAATTAAAAATGTAAAGACAAATCTGTATATTTTGCATTTATTTTTTTAAAAATGTAAATCTTTATTTGGAATGATGTTTATAAATCATTTCAAATTAAAGATATTTTAAAATAAAAAAGAGAATAGTCTTGATATAATAGTCAAAAGGAGTCAAATCCAGTATTAAGTAGAGATAATGAAGCCTTTAGTGGAGCATCAAATATGGAGATGTGGCAAACTGTTTGTGCCAAGTGGAAAGACTTTGTCATAAAGGTTATGAGTTGTTGAATTAGGGGAGAGTTTTTGGGGGCTTCTTTGAGTCTTTTTAGAGACATACTGGAATTGGTTTGAGATATCATCATATGTATTCATGAGGGGAGGAGTTTCAGATAGATTGGACACCTTTTTGGAGTCTTTTGAGTCCTCTTTTCAAGGATTTTTGTTCCTATCCGAATCTTGGAGACCTTTTCTTTATTTTGAATGGGTTGTTGATAGGTTTGAGGTCCTTCTTTTAGGCCTTTTACTAAATCCAACCCCCTTATTCAAAATTCAGTTCCTCTTTTCTTGGGTTTTGGTGGGAGTTTGAGCTTACTTATTCTCTTCCTCATTTCCTTTTCAGGGGATGCAAAATTTTGGAGTAGAGGAGACTTTGTACTTTCTAGAGAATTTTGTGCTATTTTGTTCCAAGTATTGTATCAAATTTTGGAGGATGCATTTTCAAAGCCTTTGAGAGCTTTTATACAGCATTTTCGATCTATTTCTGGTGTCACATTTGTATGCAGATTGGTGATTGATTTTCTTTTATGTGTTTCTTATCTAAAACCTTTTAAGTTTGTCTCATTTTGGCATCTTTGTGGCTAAGATTTCTCTTCACAGGTCAAGGGTTGAATTAGTTTCTAAATATATTTATTATGATTATTGTCCTTTAAATATTATTTTGATTATAGATCTTCCTTTGAAATATTTATGTGTTGAGGGTTTTATTCAATCAAAGAGTGATGAGGGTATCTTTTTGGGATACTCAACTCACAGCAAAGCTTATAAATGCCTTAACAAAAGGCTTAATAAGATTGTTGAAGTTGTTAATGTAAAATTTGATGAAAGACCACATTTGTATGCTAAATCTTTGCAGGATAATGAGGAAGAAGAACTTGAACTAGAAATAATTTCAGAAGGAGCTGAAACAGCTGTTAGAGTAAAGAAATTAATTACTTTACTCTCCTCTTAAGATTTCACTTTATGCACATATATTAGTCATTTAATAATTAATATTAATTATTAAATGCACTCACCTTAGGGTTAGGTTTTCCTTTCGGTATTGATCTCCTTTTATAAGGATTGATCTCTTGTATTCTATTCTATTGTTCTGATAATAGATCTCTGATATTACAGAGCTTAAAACCCTCTCTTGCTTTTTTCTCCATTCTCTTCCATGTGACAGGTATCTCTTGCATGCAGGTGTTCTTGGGCATTGAAGTTGGATCTGACAACTTCTACATGGTATCAGAGCAAACCTGCTACAGCCTGTTCTTGTTTGAAGATTTTGGAGCTATGAGGGTTTGATCAAGCTTTCACAGTGTTTCAGTTTGATTTTTTGTGGATCTGGGGTTTGCCTAATTTTTTGGGCATTTTGAGCTAAAACGGACCTCACCATTGAGTCCACAGCACCCAAAAACCCCTATTTTCATATAAAGCACGACTGATTCGGCCACAGTTGATTTGGGAAGCAAAAAAAAATTGGCCCCAAGGCCGTACGGCGTCAGGGCACGATCTACGAGGTCGAAAAATTCAAAAAAAAAAAATCAAAGTTTTTTTAAAAAAAATTTACACTGCGAGTGTAAAATCTGGCCACCGCCCACTGGCCACCAAGTGGCCACTGAGCGGCCACCAGAGAGCCACCAGGGCCCTCTTTAAAATTTTTTTTTACCACTTTCAGTAAAACGAGCATATCTCGGGTGTTTCAGCTCAGATTTTTGAATGAAAATAGGCATTGGAAAGCTGGTTCCGAGCCTGATCTAATTAATGAAGGTCTTTTTTCTGATTTTTCCATTTTGCAGTCTTTTTGGCCAATCAAAGTCAGAACTTGTGTTTTTCACTCCCGAGGGCATATCTTTTGCGTCTGAACTCTATTTTTCGCAAACGAATAGGCGTTGGAAAGGTGTTTTTGTGATCTTCCCAGATCTGTCATTTATTTTTCCAGAATCTGCCCCAAGTACATTTTATTCAATTTTTTTTGTTTTCACACATCTGTCAATTACTTGGACTTTTTGGCACCTGGAAATGATTTGTTTGCGTGGGATGGATTTATTTGATCTGATTTATCAGTATTGAGGTCAGTTATTCTTAGATTTTTTTAATTTGAAGAGTTATCATGGGTTTTTCTACTCACCCTTCAGTTGTATTTTTGGAACGGGGTAATTATGAGTCATGGGCAAAGGGCATACTTACACATTGTAGGTGGCTTAATATTTTGCCTTATTTATATGATCTCATACCTAAACCTGCCACTTCAAAGGGAAAAATAGCTTGGGATATCATTAGAGATCACATAGTAGGATTTATACAATCTAGTGTTGATGATGACACTGTGTGGGCTATATCGGACATTGATTGTCCCCACCCACTTTGGACACATCTTTGGGAGATCTATAGAGACCCCAATCTCTCTAAATTCCCAGAGGATACTGCTTCATATTTTCTCTTACCCATTGCTTGGAGAGATAATGCACCCTTTGATCATGATACTTTAAAGGAACTTGAGTATTTAGACACCCTTACATATTCCGATGGATCAAAGGCCTGTCTCACAGTTCCTACTCTTTAGACTAAGACTTCATCAGCATCTCCCGTTGTTCCTAATTTAGTGCAGCAGGGCATCATTCACCTTCCAGACATAGCTACTTTGGACTCTTATCTTGCAGACATATCTTTCTTGTTTGTTGAGTCCTATATTGCAGATTTGGAGGATTACTTTGAGGATTTTAAGCTCCTCTTTGTTGACAGCCATATTCTTGATGTTAGCCCACCATCATCTGTGCATTCAGAGGTTGTAGTTCAGGAGTCTTCAGTTCAGTTTGGATTTGACATCTTTTGTTTTAGTTCAGACAGAGAGATTCTTCAGCATCCTATCATGGCACACATCTTGAGACATCTTGGTTCTTCTCTTTTCACAGGGTTTCTTCGACATTGTCCTTTGGATCCGTTTCTTCCCAAGGGGAGGAATATTATTTTCCGCTTTAGGATATCTTTCTGGATTCTACATCAGGCATCTACCATTGCGACAGGAGTTTCTTCATTGTGGGGGGGCCTTCTAGTCTCTTTCTATTTCTCTTATGGAGACCATTGTATATGTACTTATATGATAGAAGATGTCTATGGGGGGTATCATGTAATCCACCTCCTATCCTTCTTTCATTAGTGCATTTCATTCCTTTCTTTTCTCTCTTTTGGAGTAGAGTTTTTCCCATGAGGTTTTCTCTATTTCTCCACTTTATAGAGATTTTGTTGTATTCGGGTACCTGATCAGGCCTAGTTGTCGGGACCCAATTTTACTTTCATGCATTATAGTTTCTTTTTCTTTTTTGCACTTGTTTGTAGCTGCATTGTAGCTCATCTTAACGGGGGGTGTTAGAGTAAAGAAATTAATTACTTTACTCTCCTCTTAAGATTTCACTTTATGCACATATATTAGTCATTTAATAATTAATATTAATTATTAAATGCACTCACCTTAGGGTTAGGTTTTCCTTTCGGTATTGATCTCCTTTTATAAGGATTGATCTCTTGTATTCTATTCTATTGTTCTGATAATAGATCTCTGATATTACAGAGCTTAAAACCCTCTCTTGTTTTTTTCTCCATTCTCTTCCATGTGACAGGTATCTCTTGCATGCAGGTGTTCTTGGGCTCTAAAGTTGGATCTGACAACTTCTACAATAGCAAAGCCTAATACTGATTTAGCAAGCCCTAAAAATGAAACAACAAGTCCTGAAAAGGTTGCATCAAAAGCTCTAGCTAAATATCACCCCAAAGATCAGATTATTGGGGATAAATATGCAGGAGTTCAAACTAGAAGAAAGGCTGCAGAATCTAATGAAAAGGCACAAATTTCTTTCTGTTTTGTTGCTCAGTTTGAGCCTAAAAATTAAAATGAAGCTCTCACAGATTCATGTTGGATTAATTCTATGCAGGAAGAAATTGATCAGATTGAGAAAAATTAGACTTGGGAATTAGTCCCAAGACTAGATGACAAGAATGTCATTGGAGGAAAATGGATATACAGAAACAAGGTTGATGAAAATGGTAATGTTATTTGCAACAAAGCAAGATTTGTCTGCAAAGGCTATGCTCAACAAGAAGGTATTGATTTTGGTGAAACCTTTGCACCTGTTGCTAGACTAGAATCTATCATAATATTCTTGGCTTATTCTATTTATAAAGACTTTACTGTTTATCAAATGGATGTCAAAATTGCTTTTTTAAATGGCTATTTAGATGAAGAGGTCTATGTTGAATAGCCTAAAGGATTTATTTGCAAAGATAATCTTGATCATGTTTATAGATTGAAAAAGGCCCTCTATGGCTTAAAACAAGCACCTAGAGCTTGGTACTCTAGGTTGGACAATCATTTTCTTTCAAATGGTTTTGTTAGAGGAGGTGTAGACAACAATCTTTATGTTAAAACTAAAGGTTCTGATATTTTGGTTGTTGAAATTTACGTTGATGACACTATCTTTGGCTGCAATAATGCTACTTTGAGTAAAAAATTCTCTCAGCTAATGGAATCTGAATTTAAAATGTCATTATTGGGAGAATTTAATTTCTTCTTGGGTCTTCAAATCTCTCAACGTGAAAATGGAATATTTCTTTCTCAAACCAAGTATGCTAAAGAGATGCTTAAGAAATTTCAGATGCATGAATGCCATCCAGTTAGCACTCCAATGGTTACTGGATGCAAACTTACTAAGGTTGATGATTCTCCTGATACAAATCAAACTGAATATAGATCAATGATTGGCAGTCTATTATATTTAACTGCTTCTTGACCTAACATCATGCAGGCAATTTGCATTGTTGCATGGTTTTAGGCATCACCTAAAGAATCCCATGTCACTATTGTTAAAAGGATTTTTAAATATATTTAGGGAACTCTTGATTATGGTCTTTGGTATCCTAGAAGCAATGATTTCTCTTTGATTGCTTATATTGATGTTGACTAGGCTAGTTGTTTGGATGATAGGAAAAGCACCAATGGTGCTGCCTTCTTTCTTGGTGATCGTTTAGTGGCATGGCATAGCAAGAAACAAGTATATGTTTCTCTCTCTACTACCGAAGCAGAATACATTGTTGCCACTTCATGCTATAATCAAGTACTGTGGATGAGTCAGACTCTTTCAGATATGGGTATTGATATTTCTAAACCTGTTTCCATTCTTTGTGATAACACTAGTGTGATAAATATTTCAAAAAATCTTGTTATGCACTCTCGCACTAAACATATTGCTATCAAGTTTCACTTTCTTCGAGAAAAGGTTTTGGCTAATGAAGTCTACTTACAGTTTGTTGGCTCACAAGATCAGGTGGCTGATATTTTTACTAAGCCCTTAGCTAAAGAGTTATTTGAAAGGTTAAGACTTTGGTTGGGAATTATCTCTCAATCATTACTTCTCTAATTCACCAAGCTTCAGCTTAGGGGGAGCATGTTATAAATTTTGATTCACTTACAGCTCTCCTACAATATTGGTTGTTGCACTGTTACTCTTTTTTTTTTTTGCAGCTGTTTCTCATGATACTTTTGGTTGGCTTCTCAGTTGTGTTTCCTGACATTGCACATTCTTCTCTTCTATCCTTTGTCATTGACGCAAAAAGTGGGAGAGTCATTTGTGTTTTTCCATCAAGGACAAAGGGGGAATTTTTTGGTTCTTTGTTGTGTTCTGATTGGTTTTTCCTTGATGACAAAATTCACCTTTGGGTATCTATCGGCATGACATTCACGTGGTCTTGGCGACAGTGGAAAGGTCTATCGGCATGAGTATTTTTCACCGGGGAGAGGTCTCTCTGAATGAGTCGGGTCTCACCAACTAATACATGAGGCGGTTCATCGGCGTAAGTAATCCTTCATCGGCATTGTGTCTTGGGGAGTTTGAATTGTTACATCGACTGACTAGCACATTAAATATTTACTTCAGCCAAACATGCTGCTTTCAGTGTGAAGTCATATTGATTGTACATTGTCACACCAACTAGTGGTGGGATGATACATATCGGTAAGAGTTAGGGTTATCGAAGAGAGGTCTTGGCGAGTGACCTTCGGTCTCGCTGACATTACACATGGAGTTTCACTGGAAGCTTTTGGTAGGACTTCTCCTTTGTTTCGGTGACAGAGGGTGATCCTTATCGACAAGTGTTATACCGTCAGTATGAGGTCACAGTGAGATTGTTATGTCTCACCGACTAGAGGTTGAATGGGAACACATCGGCAAGAGTTGCGGCATCGATATAATATCATAGCGAACCCTGTGGGTCTCACCGATGGAATACAAATGGACCTTGTCAGCATAAGCATTGAGTTGTCTCAGCGAACAGGAATGATCACATGGGCTTTCAGTAAGGCATAGGATGCTCTATGAGATGTCACCCCAACTATGCATTGTCTTAGCGAAGCGGATGAAGGATACATCTTAGCAAGAATGTATTTTTGTTTCGGCGACTTAGAATGGATAAAGTCTGTCGATGAAACTTAATGAAATCTACATAAGGTCTCCCTGATAACAATTTGTCACAGCAACCCACATGAGAATGAAGGTTACATTTCGGTGAGAGAACTGTTGTGTCTTGCTGACTGCTGAGAATGAAATACATTTCGGTAAGACTCATGAGTTTCGATGTAGAGTCTCAACGAACCCGTCAAGTCTTGCCGACAAAGTCTAATGTATGGATTTTGGTGAGAGGTTGGTAATGTCTCAGCGATCAAGTATGTATCGCGGGGTGTTTCGGTATGACTCAATTAATTCAATGGGATCTCACCCCGATTATGAATTATCTCAGCGACACTGGATGAAAGGATGACTTTCGGTAAAACAAAGCATTATCTACAAAACGTCTCCCCAACAGCAGAATGTCACAGTGACTCATAAGAGATAAAAGGGCTTTTGGTGAAACATAATGTGGTCTGCAAGAGGTCTTCCCGACATCACTAAGATCTTAGCAAAATGTAAAGAACATAGGGCGACTAACAGCGTTATAATTGCCTTTGGCATACTTACAGGATTGTCTCGGCGAATGATTAACAAAGTCTCAAACACTATAGCTGACATGGGAATTTCTAAGTATAGTTGTAGGCCGACATCATTGGTTGGCATCGAATCTCAAAACGGTTACATGGAAAAATATTCTCTAAGAATTGGGAGGTTATGGTTCTCAGCTGGTGGGCAATCATGGTTTTGATGAAAATCTATCAGTTATAATCTAAAATCTCTTGATTCAGCACATAAATTAAAGCTCTCTAAACTAGCGTTACTCTTGATTTTTACCATCATCTACAGATTGTCATTATTCAACTTCAGATTCTAAAATTGGCAAGTGAGTTTTAGATTCTTGTGAAAAACACATTTTGAAGATTTCTTGATGACAAACATACTTGAAATGTATATAAAAACCAGTGTTGAAAACAATGTAGGATCTCTAGTTGTAATTCTGGGATATTGTTCTTTGGCTGTATCAAAAATGTATTGAAATACTCTGTATTAAAAATCTAAAAAACAAAGATGCAGAGATATATTGTAATATTCTTTTCTATGTACTATTTTAAGGATTCAATTATTGAATCCTTAGGGTATTCTGTAGATGAGAAAACAGAGAGTTATGAGCTTAACTGAAAACAAAGAGATCCTCTGGGAAATGATTATTGTTCAGAAATATAATTTGAGGGGTTGGTGCTCCTTGAGATAGATATCTCTAAACGAGGGGTTGGTGCTCCTTGAGTGGGTGCTCAAAAATCAGCCTATAAGGCATTGTGAACAGTTTTTCAAAAGATTAAGCCTGGAAGGCATTTCAAGAGTGGTTTTTATACCCCAGGAGGGTTTTCCACTTGATAAAATATTGTGTCTCTTTGTTCTTCTGTGTGCTCACTGCTTTACAGTGTTGTTGTTTCAGTTCACTATTGGGATTATTACTTTTCTTAATTTTGTTTATGAATGATTACATTCAACTCATGAATGCATTAATCAGAGTAATATTGAGATCAAATCTGAGCTATGTTTATGAATTTTTGAAAATTGGTCAAATCTGTTAAGACACTGATTCACCCCCCCTCTTAGTGTGATTTTAACTCCAACACCTATTCTAAAAGAATTTGAGGATGTTTTCCCTGAAGACCTAATTGAGCTACCACCTAAGCGTGTATTTGATTTTTCAATTGATTTGATACTGGGTGCGGAACCTCAGTCTAAAGCCCCCTACAGGATGAACACGATGGAGTTATATGAGCTAAAAGCCCAATTGGAGGAATTGTTGAAACATGGTTTCATTAGACCAAGTGTGTCGCCTTGGGGAGCTCCCGTCATTTTTGTGAAGAAGAAGGATGGGACCTTGAGGTTATGCATTGATTACATGATGCTTAATAAGGTTACTATCAAGAATAAATACATGCTTCCCCGTATTGATGATTTGTTTGACTAGTTAAAAGTTGCCAAGGTATTCTCTAAAATAGATCTGAGATCGGGGTACCATCAGTTGAGGTTAAAGGATGAAGATATTCCCAAGACTAATTTTAGGACAAGGTACGGGCACTACGAATTCACAGTGCTTCCGTTTGGGTTAACTAATGCCCTTGAAGCCTTCATGAATTTGATGAACAATGTTTTTTGGGATTGCTTAGATAACTTTGTTTTAATCTTCCTTGACGATATCTTGATATATTCCAAGTCAGAGGAAGAGCATGAGAAGCATTTGAGGATAGTTTTGCAGCGATTGAGGGAACATAAGTTGTATGGGAAAATTTCCAAATGTACCTTTTTCCAATCTGAGGTGCATTATTTGGGACACGTTATTACAGCAGAAGGGATAGCCGTGGACCCAAATAAGATTAAGGCAATCTTAGATTGGCCAGCACTGCAAAATGTTTCAGAAGTTTGAAGCTTTATGGGACTTGTAGGGTATTATAGGAGATTTGTGCAAAGGTTCTTGACAATATTAGCACCCATTACCACACTCCAGAAGAAGGGAAAGAAATTTGAGTGGAGTAACAGGTGTGAGAAAGCTTTTTAGTTGCTAAAAGAGAAGCTTATTTTTGCACCTATTCTAGTTGTACCTGACCCGAATGGTCATTTTACAGTGATCACTAATGCATCAGGAGAAGGGGTAGGAGTTGTTCTCATGCAGGAAGGACAAGTGGTGGCATATGAATCAAGAAAGTTGAAACAACATGAGTTAAATTATGCACCGCATGATTTAGAGCTGGCAGCCATAGTTCATGCCCTTCAAATGTGGAGACACTATCTCTTGGGTAAGCCCTTTGAATTAAAAATTGATCATGATGGATTACAATACATCTTTACTCAACCCAACTTAAATGCTCGGCAGAGGCAATGGTTGGAATTTTTGAGTGAATATGATTTTTGCATTGAGTACATCAAAGGGAAGGAAAACAGGGTAACATATGCCTTAAGTAGGAAGAGACATCTAGCAGCCATGGTTACCATAAAATCTAGTTTCAGAGAGCAGGTGGTTCAGGCTTTACTTGGGGATGACCAGTATGAAAGGGTGAAACAAGCCCTAGAGTAGGATTCTTCATATCACAGATTTGTTGAATATGTATTTGAGTCTGATGGACTCTTGAGGTTGCAGGATCACATGTATATTCCTAATTCTGCAGGGTTAAGAGAGTTGGTGCTGGAGGAATTCCATAATGCACCTTACTCAGGACACCCTGGTGTGACTAAAATGGTTGAGGGACTCAAGCCTCTATACTTCTGGCCAGGACTCAAAAGAGATGTTATTGCATTTATAGCCCGATGTTTGGAATGCCAGTGAGTTAAGGCTGAGCATGTCCATCCGATAGGACTTTTATATCCGCACAGGATGCCAAAATATAAGTGGAAGGTGATAATGATGGACTTTATTCAAGGATTGCTAATGTCTAGGAATCGACATGATACCATCCTAGTTGTGGTGGATAAATTGACTAAGGTATCCCATTTCATTCCTGGGAACCTCAAGGATGGTTCAATGGTTTTGGCAAGGAAATTTGTACATGAAATCTTTTGACTGCATGGAGTGCCAGAGGTGATCATTTCAGATCGTGACACTCAGATGACTTCCAGATTTTGGACTACTCTAAATTCTTCCCTAGGAACTAAATTAAATTTCAGTTCTGCATATCATCCTCAGACTGATGGTCAGTCTGAGAGGGTGAACCAGATTGTGGAGGATCTCTTTCGAATGTATTGTATGGAGCAACAACACAGATGGGAGGAGTATTTTCCTTTGGTGGAGTTTTCTTACAACAAATCCTACCACGCCTCTTTGGGTATGGCACCATTTGAGGCTCTTTATGGACAGAAATTCCGAACACCCATTAGTTGGGATAGGGTTGAGGACAGGATTGTGATTGGTCCTGAAATTTTGAGGGAAATGGAAGACCAAATGAAGCTTATCAAAGAAAAGCTTAAGCAAGCTTCAGATCGACAGAAGAGTCTTGCAAATAAGAATAGAACTTTCAGACAATTCTCTATAGGAGACAAGGTCTTTTTTAGAGTTCAGCCGCATAAGAGTTCAATCTCTTTCGGCAAGAACTCAAAGCTTGCTCCTAGGTTTGTTGGGACTTTTGATGTCTTGGAGGTGATTAATTCGGTTGCTTACAGGCTTGCTTTGCCACCAGCTCTATCTCAAATCCATAATGTTTTCCATGTCTCGGTGCTTAAGCCCTATCATCTAGATGTAGCTCATATTCTTGACTAGTGTGCATTGCAGGTGCAGGACCTAGGAGTGATGCAGGTGGAGCCCATCAGGATACTAGAAGAGTGCAATGTTAAGTTGTGAAACAGGGACATTATGCAGTATAGGGTCCAGTGGGACCAATACTTAGAGGATAATGCCACTTGGGAGAATGCTGAGAACATTGATAGAGCTTTTCCTCATTTGAGAGAATAGCATGTTTATTTCTTTTCTTGCTTTTAGAGACTTATCATACACTGATGCTTCAGTTTTGTTGTGTGGCTTTGTAATAAGACATCGAGACAATGTCTCTTCCTAGTGGGGAAGGATGTCACATCTCAATCCTGATGCAAGTTACTTTTGGCTTTGTGTGGATTTTTTACATGTTTTGTTGTGCCTGGTAGAATAATGAATAATATGATGACGTTTTGGTGTGGAGATAAATGAAAATGTTTATTTAATTTATGAAAAGATGGATAGTATTGAATATATTTTATTTTGAAAATGAAGCAAAATAGAGTAGAAGCATTTTAATTAATGTAATGCATTTCTTTATTTATATTTTAATATGATACTAATTCAATTATTGTTATGTGCCTGAGTGCACTTGAGTTGCAGGAAGTTGAAGACTAAGGGTGTGATTAAGGAGAGGTGATTAGCTTCTTGACAAGACAAAGCAGGAAGACCTCTCGATTACACACACACACTTACTATCATATAGATTGCATTTAGGAATGTCAATTTTGCTATTTTTTATTTTAAAATTATTTGCAAATTAAATAATAAATAGTAAATTAAATGAATGATGAAAAGAAATTATGATAAAATAAAGAATTAAATGTATATTATGCTTATTCATGCTACTCTTCTTTTATTTTGTGTTAAACTTTGAGTTTATTAGTTAAACATTAAGTTATAAGATATTTATTTTTATTGTTGAGTAAATATTTTCGAAATGGGATTTAGATGCAATTAAACTGAAAATTATTATTAATTTTAAAATGCATTTCAAGATTAGGGTAGGAAAATTGAAATGGAAAAAGAAATTTTAAATAGGGAAGTGAGTTCCCGAGAAGGTAACGGTTCTTGAAAATAATCTTGAAAAGAAGCTCTGCAATTTTGCTCTAATGGATGCCAAGCAAATGTTGAATCTTTTGGAATAGTATGTTGAGAATCAATCTTGGGTAGATAGTGGAAAGGTAGATAGCTGGAAAAACATCAGGAAAGAAGGAAGAATAAGAAGAAGCTTTCGAAGAGAAACCAGATTGAAAAGAGGCAAAAAGAAGAAGTTGATTGAAGAGCATCTTCAACCTCCAGCTGGAAGCGTAATTTTCAGGTTTTCCATTCTTTTTCACAAATCTTGTTGAAATATGAAAATATGTCTGAAGAATTTGAATGTAAAGTGTTTGAATTGTTTGCAAAAACTATAAAAAAACTGAGAAATATTTCATTCTTTGAGTGCATTGGAAGAATTTCAACAATTTCACTTCTTTTAGATTGGGGTTCTCCTCCTTTGTAACTTATGGTTTTTAAATTTTTTCTCTGGCTGCTCTTTCAGTACACAAGAATTATATATATATATACATAATTATAGATATATATAATTTCCCTATGCAAAGTTATGTTTATATATATATCCCACTCTTCTTTTTATTGTTTCTAGGGTAGTCAAATTGGAAATGAATATAGGTCTTTGCCACCTCCTGTTTGCAAGAAATATGTGATTCTCATGTTAGGAATGCATATAGGCATTAGGCTTGCATTGAGAGTTCCCTCCTGCATTGTTTTTTTAGGTTGCTAGGCTCCTCATGCAGGGTTGGGGATTTCTTCGAGTTAGGAAGAAACTCAGGGAAGTATTGTACTTCATGGTTGGGCGGAAAAGGCAACATAATCACACTCTTGGCCCCAGCTTGCAAGAAGACGAGTGGTGTCACAGCGGTTGAGGTTCAGAGATTTATATGTTATAAATGTAATCATGTATTATTTGGAATGGCTTGAAAATCCCACTCGTAAATGTAACATTATTTGTAATTCAGTATTGTAACATTGAAATAGATGTATTGATAAGAAAGATTTGATGTAACATTGAAATAGATGTACTGATTGAAAGTTAGTGATGTAATTGAAAACTTGAGCAAATTTATGGAAACTCCTTGATATGCGAATGGCAATCATATATGTATCATTGCAATGATCCTTGTTAATAATTAAATTTTATTTCTTTGCATACATGGAATGAGATTTATTCAGAATTTATCTTTTTAGCATTCATGGAAAGATCATGACATATGCATCTTTTACTTTTATTATCCTTGGAATGTATTAAGTTTGGTAAATTGTGTGGCTAAATGAACATCAATTTTTTTAGCGTTACATTGTTGATGGACAAATGTTGGTTGCTCATTGTTGCAGTAGCATAGCAATACTCAAATGCTCCATGATCAAATGACTTGTGAGAGGTTTTATTTATAGAGGGAAAGGGAACCAAATGAATGGCTATGATTAAAATTCAATAGTGTGATGTGGATGGATAGGACTAAAAGGAAATTTTAGTGCTTATGATGCACATTAAATGAGGATGACAAGTGACTAAAATAAGGATGGGAATGGGGATAATTAATTTAAATAATAAAATTATTTAAATTATGAGAGATATGTGGAATTTAAATAATATTTAATTTATTTAAATTGGATGATGAGATTAAATAAATAATATTTATTTAATTTGGTACAAATGGAGGACAAATGGAATTAAATAAAGAAGATTTATTTAATTTGATGAAAGAGAAGGATAAATGGATAAGAGAAATTAGTTAAATAAATATAATTTATTTAACTAATGGGAGTGATGAAAGGGGTCATAAAAAGGGACTTAGAAGAAAAGGTGTCATTAAGTTAATGTCATAATATATGCTCAAATCTAACTGTCTACATTTTTCCCCTCTTTGAGATGATGTTCGAGATGATGAGATTTATGTCAAGTAACATCGTTTCAAAGAAGCTATGGTGATGAGATGAAGACGAAAGGATGGGATGATGATGCCCCTCGAGAGGATAGGCGGGTTGGATAAACACAGGTATGCTCTAGAAATGAAATGGATTGGTCAAGAGAAAGATAAGGGAATGGATAGAAGAAAGGGAAGGATGTGTTATGCTATAATGAAGGTGAGCAACCATTATATTTGATATAGCACTAGACATTATGCACCAAGGTATAAGAACCAAGGTGACAATGTGTCTCAGACCCCAATGTAATAAAACCTTTTCTAGATACAAGATATGAATATTAGTTGGGAGTGATTTGGATTTGATACAAATATAATAAAATGATATCACACACAAGCAAGCATGCACAAATGATACAAAAAAAAATAAGGTATTGCCCCTGTCAAGCTATAAACCGTTGATTAATTGATTGGTTGGTTGGTTGATGATGATAGTGTTGTCATTGTGGGGAATGATATATCCCTAGATCAACACAAGGATAATTGATTAACTGATTGATTAATTGATTGAGTTTACAACAAGATTAGGATAAAGAACATTGATGCAATTGGATAATTTGGCAACATTGATTAACTTGGTTGGTATGGTTTTAAGGATTGGTTTGCATTTGGATTTATTGCTTAGAATGATTTTGATTGATTTGATGATGAAGAAATGTTTTGATTTTTTTTTTTGGATTTTGGAGATGTTTTAATTTTTATGGATTTTTTTAGGACATTTTATGATTTTTTATGGATTTTTTTAGGACATTTTATGATTTTTATGGATTTTTTCAGGATATTTTATGAATTTTATGGATTTTTTTAGGACATTTTATGATTTTTTATGGATTGTTTTAGGACATTTTATGATTTTTATGGATTTTTTGAAGTTTTAAGGATGGAGTTAGATGACTAATTGAAGGAATAAGATCTTCCATAGTAGAGGTAATGCAACCATGGATAAATGATAGATCAAAAGGAAAGATTCACTACAAAGCATGTCACACAAGCAACATATCTTTTGTCAAAAGATGATAATGGTTGGTTGATTGGATGCTAGGAATGATCGATTCCATAGGGCGTGATGATGGTAAGTACTTAAGATCATTGATTCCTTTAAGTACGATAATACTGATGATTGTTGATGATTGATTAACAAAAGATATGAGGATTGGATAATGTTTTACAACTAGGCTCAAATATGATTTGCATGATAATATTCGAGGTTGCAAAGGGATGTGATGGCCCACCCTGGGGTAGTCTAATCATGGATAAAAGATAAGGATTTGAACTATGATGGAATGGTAACACATAAGGATATGAAAGGAAATCCAAAGAATACATTTGTAATTTTTCTCCTAATCTCATCAAGAATCAAGGAAGGAAATGGGACATGGATTTTGATAAGCTAGTAGATATGGAATGGAAGAATGCAAGGATAAGGATAATGGATAGGATGATCAAGATAAACTAGATAAGATATGGACACAATGCTTGAGTATTTTTCCCCTTTTCTTCATCAAGACCAAGAAAGGGAAGAAATGATGTATTTAGATGGAATGGTGGAATACGGATAAGGTGAATGATATGGTACGAAATATATGGATAAATTGTATAGGATAAGATGTATGATGTTCAAAAATATTCTTAACCTTGTCAAGATCAAAGGTGGAATGGTAAAGGGTGAACATAAAGAGGATAATGGATATGAATGATAGGATGGATGAAACTTGCCCCCAAGTGTGAAGTGCAAGAGGAATATGGAAGATAGAATATGGATAGGGATAAATGAATATGGAAGATAATATATGCATGATAGGAATATGGAGGGAAGACTCAAGCATCAAGTTCCATGACTAATATCCATCAAATATGTGCTCTAATAAACCATGGCAATGGGAATTAGACTCATAAATTTTGATAGAATAATGGCATCATGGAAGTAACTAAGGACTTATGCAAAGGTTTAGATTAAAGGAGGATAATAGGAGATGGATTTTGGATAATGGATAGGAGATTGGAAGGATTGTTGATGGATAGATCGAAAGGATGGAAAGATCAAGATTGGCACACACCATGAAGTGTGGTAGAGTGATGGAGGAAAAATGGAGTTTGAAGGTGACAAAATTTTAGATGGATGATTGGAGGAAGATTTTGGATTAGAAAATTTGGATGCCAATTTAGATTTTATTACTTTATTGTAAGACAATTGCTCTCCTTTCCTTTTATGATTTATAAATATTTTATATTATTTTGTAATTTACATATTTTATATATAAATATAAGAGAAAAGGAGAAAAAGAGAGAAGGCTAGTGATTGAAGATGAGAATGGGAACATAGAGGGATGAGCTTTTGAATGACATTATTATAATATTATATCATTGAACTATTTAAGTTATGAAACAAAAATATGGGTAAAAATATTTACAATATAAGTAAATTTTACAGAAATAATATAAATAATATATATTATTTTGACATATGTTCATATTAATTTATTTTATAGAAATAAAAATCTCTATAATATTTAAATATATAGAATTAAATCTTCTTTGTATAATAAATGAGTGAATATATTTTTACTTTATTTCCAATAAATAGTGTTTATTTTTTTATATTTATGTTGAAGTTATGCCCTCTACAAGAGGTCCGAGCCAGATATTTTTGACAATCCATAGCTGATATTGTCTAATTACAATGCAATATTATTGAAATGATCTCAACTATCAATTCCTTTTCTATTTTACTTTTTTATTCACTATTCTTTCATTCACTAACAATCATATGATGATATATTACTTTTTATTTGTTGTAAAACTATCAATTATAGGGAAACGACTATCCACTTTATTAAATTTTGAAATGTTAAAGGTGCATATTCATTCCAAGGAGCTTGGAGTTCATTCCATAGAGTTGCATACCATATCCTAAGTAGGAAATTTTATCTACATGTATAGATTTTAACATTAACATATATAAAAAATTAATAATATAATATTAGATTAATTTAGCAGTACATTATTAATTATTATATTTATAGTATAATACTAATTTATTAGTTTATGTTATGTATTATATTAGCTTTTAAACATTATGGTATTAAATATTTACTAATTTTAAATATATATTTAAGCATTAGTTGCATTGCAACTATATTCCCTACCTAAAGTTGCAAGCTCAAAGCAAGAGATGTATAAATGATTTTGCATATGAAATCAAGGTTCCTTAAACTCTAATAATTTACCATGAGCTCTATTGAAAATGAGAAAATTATTTTTTATATAAAACTAAATCATATAAACTAATAAAAAATACTATATTATAACAAAACAACCAAGCCTAAATGAGAGAATTAGAAATAAATAGGCATTGTTTTGCTTCACCATTTCCATTATAAAATATCCATAGATAATATAAAATCATGTGTAAATTATATTTTGCATGTTTTTTAGCATCTAAAACTTTAAGAAACACTAGTACTCTTAAGAGGGAACTAGATTCATAGGTCAATGCATTTATCACAACATAAAATGTGGGTTTTATCCCTAATAGTCAATAGCTCAAAATAAAAAATTGAGGTTAGAAAGAGGTAAGGATTTATAATGAAATTCAAATCATATATATGTGTGAATTACAAGAGAATATTATATCATTCCTAGAATGAGTGTTCATAATGAATTTTGGAATCCTTTCAAAATCCATAGCTATAGGATACAAAAATAATTACATATTATTTCAAATACTTCTGGATCTAAATGGATCAATATTTTCCTAATTCATAATTTTATTCCTTTCTCATGAGGATCAATATTTTGACTTTGGACACACATTTAAAACATATCAAAAAAACCACCTAAGATTAAAGATATCAATACACAAGAAATAAATAACCACTTAAAAGTTAAATGAAACAACAACACCATACCCTATAATGGTTATAAAACTTGTGGTAAAGGAGTCATCAAAAAACTAAAAAGGAGAAAATTTTATAGCACCTACATAAAAAAATATACTACAACTATAAAGAGTTGAATACAACATGAGAATAAAAATAAGAAAATCCAACTAAATTAAAATCAATCTATGTGTAAGTGTTATTACCTCTAAATATGAAAAAATAACTAAGAAATGCAAAGTAAAGAACACTAGACCACCTCAAGATTGAGCTATGTTGAATACAAACAAAAGAAAAAATAAAACAAGTAGATATACCTTTTATTTGTGTTGATCCCTTGGTTGGCCTTTAATTAAAACTTGAGTGTGTGCTCCTTTGATGGAAATGTGATGAAAAGTGGATGCAAGGTGAGTGCAATGAAGGGTGTGAGTATGAGATAAGTGCAATAAAAGCTTAAGGATTTTACAATGGAGGATGAGAGCTAAGTATGCAAATGCAAAAGATGAGCAAGTGTTAGAGTTTTATGAATGGTTGAATGGATTGAGAACATAAGTGTGATAAAATGCCTAATTTTTTTGAATGAATGAGAAGGGGGGTTATTTATAGAAGAAATTAAATTCTCTAGAGAATTCGATGGTCTATATTGAGCCACCATGGCCAAGATGGAGGGTTATGGTGAGTTGATGATTCACAAACCCTCACATCTTTCCATGTGAAGGATGAAGTGTCCAAAGGACATGGTGAGATAGAAATGGTACAAATGATGTGGAAGAAGGACAAGTGATGTGGAATGAGGACAAGTACCTTGGGATGTGACTGATGTGACCTCTTAATGATCACATGGGGAAGAGGAGATTCCTTGGAGGAATAAAAGTGAATTTTAAATTCACATGTTGGGGATATCTTAAGGATAAGACAAAGTTCCCAAAAAGGGAGCTAAGAAGTATCTTGGATAAGACAAGGTCCCCAAAAAGTAGGACTTTGACTCATGTGAGTGATGTGACATTTCAATGATCACATGGGGAAGAGGAGAATCTTTGGAGGAATAAATGTGAATTTTAAATTCACACGGGGAAGACAAAAAGGAATTAAAAATTACTTGGGGTATGAGAGAGTTGACCAAGATGTTGATTAGACTAGCTAATCAATGATTAGAAGGCAGTTAGTGGCTAATGAAGATTAGAAGTCAACTTGCAAAAGTTGGAGGATGTGACACATCCTAATCATGGATTAGACATGTGCACATCCCTAATTATGGGATTAGGAGGTGGATTAGGATTAAGATAAAGTGATGGAGGATGTGACATCTAAGGAATTAAATAAATGTTTTATTTATTTAATTCATTTGAGGAAAAGGAGAATAAAGGGGTAAGGTATTTAACTATTAACTAAACACATTGGGGATTTAGAAGAATTAAGGGTATTAATTAAATAATAGCAATATTAATTAATTAATGCAAATAAGAGGATATTTAGATGAAAAAGGAACAAATTTGGACAAATGTAAGTGTCCAAATTTAGGTGTCTACACAATCGATGAGCAATCGATTCCAAAACCATCTATTTTTTATATTTATTTTTTTCTCCATCAAAGAGTTCTTAAAGATGAATTATTGGTCCTTAGGAAATTGATGTATTACCCTAAGCATAGCTCCCCATGGACACATGTTATTTTGGATTATTGGCATAAAATGTGTTAGTTCTCAAAAATGTTGGTTGAAAAACCACAAGAGGTTGCCAAGCTCTTGATACATTTTTGGCTAACGAACAAGGCCAAATGGTGTATTTGAACCTTCTTCTCTTCAAGCTCTGCCAAACCTAGGTGGGTGTACCTATGTAAATGAGGAAGACTTAAACTGTGAGTTTCCTATTTAAGCAATCTATCCACAATGTCAATTGAGAGTGGAGGGATGCAAACCTAATTTGGTATAAATTGTATAAGCAATATCAAGGTGAATTTTATGAATATGTTCAGTTAACAGATGCAAGGTTTTTGAAAATAGATTGGATAAAACTAAATGATGAAATGGATAAGACTAGTGCCTTGTTGGGTAGATAGAGTCAAATGAAGATCTAGAATATACGGCCTATATTGGCAATAACTCAAACTGTTTGGCACACTAATATTGGTTTATAACTTGTATAAATGTGCAGGCAAATGATTGAAAAACTCTACTTATGGATCCAACTGACACAACTAGGTTACTTATAATTTATCAAAAGGATTTAATCTTTACTTGAAACAACCAATTGAATAAATTATGTAAGAACATAGATAAAACCAAATTGGAGATAGATTGACAATCCTAATTATATGGTTCTCCTTATTGATCCAAATAACACTCCCAAATTACTATGATTGACTAGAAGGATTTTAATTCCTTTGGGGAAACCAATTAATCACATAAAACAAGTAAAAAAAATGTGCATTGATAAATTGAGTATATACTTGATATACCAATTTAAATAATGAAGAAGCATTAAAATGGAGACAACCAGATAATCGAATAATTCCAACAAACAATTGATACCAAGATTACGCCAACATCGATTCCAATATTCTATTTTTCTGGGGTAGAGGCCTATTTTTATGCTTCATACTTGATGCATGGCATGGTGTTTAGGCTTTGTCACTAGGTTTTACTTATAAGGCATTTTGGTTTTTGATGGAAGACTTATTTGCTCTATATGGCTCATGTCAACTCAATTTTGAATCATAATATATATGATATGCCATTTTTGTTTGGATTTCTCATTTTTGGTTCAGTCGACTTCTCCATTTTTTATTACAATTTCCATATATATACAACATGGATTCCTTGGAATTTTTTGGTTTCAAAGCTATACAAGTCTTATTTCTCCATGGCATCATCGGTGATTTGGTATAGGGTTAGGGTAAATCTAAAATGTAAAGATTGTAAGGATCCCAATCATTTCGACAATGAAAAACTTGGTCAAATTTTTGTCTTCGATGATGAGGTCATTGATTCAGCTATCTACAAGGTGGTTGGTATCTCATGGATTTAGGAAAATTCTAACAAATCTTTTTCTAAGATTTTATCTCGCTTTTTTACTGTTATCATGGATGTGTTTTTGGATGATAAGCTAGTAAATTTCCTACGAACAAGTTTGTGCACCCTAACTTGCTATATGGCTTGGACCTTCAAGAAGCCTTGGATATGTATTCCTTGGACAATGGTGCATTTCCTATTGTTGGGTTTATTCCTAAAAATGATTTTGTTACTAATGGTTGCTTTGGAGAACTTTTGATGATAATTAGGTTTGGCATTGTCAGAGATAATTTTGAGGGAACTATCTTAGGGTGCAAATGTCTCAACAAAAACTCTCTCTAGAAGTCATGGCTACAGGGCTATGAAGTTAAAGAAGAGATTTTATTTGGATCACTTATGGTTGTTTTCTTATTATGATGCCAATTCAAGTTCTCAAGTGGATGGGCTAGATTAAGATCTATGTTGTCCCTCTTCCATTTTATGTTGGGTAGTCTTTTTTTGGTTGGGAATATTTTGTATTTGGGACCTCTAATTGGTCTGGTCCTTGGGTTGATTCTGTAATCACAATCTGTGACTTTATTTTTTCTGCATGGAGCTATAACTAGAGGTTTTCTTCTCCTAGTTCTTACCTGTCGGTATGCTCCCCTGAACTAGGATTTAGTAAGAACTCTTGTACAAAATAATAAAATATTTCAGTGGCTTAGCCACTTTTTTTTTTTTTAAAGATTACGCCAAAAAATAAAATATCTTTCATTGACTTCTTTAAAATTTTATACATACATCATGGTCTTTTGAAATGTAAGCATTGTATCTATCCCTATTTGTCTATTCTTGTCTCTTATCTCTAATCTAATCCTTTCTTTTGGTCTTGGTCTCTCTTATTTATATGAGAGGCAACAAGATTTATACCAAAGGACATGTCTTTTGATAACAAAACGTAATTATGCAATTAAAAATAACTAAAGAAACTTAATCATAAACATATGAATCAATACATTAATCCCCAAGTAAAACCCTGTGGTAACCTAAGACCTGTTCAAAGCTTTTACAGTATGATATTTCTTCTTCGTGATGCACATAATCAATCTTCATCAGAGCCCAAATATTTTTCCTGCCACTTATTAATTATCAGATCACTCGGCCATTTGAATTCTTGTATAGCTATGAAATTTGTGAGGTGACTTTTCCATCTATTATCCAGGAGTTTTCTGACATCCACCATGAACTTTGTGTATCCACTATCTAGCATGATGATCCCATCAAGTATAGTATGGAATTTTTAGAGATTGATCTCCCCGTTATCTTTTATATGTGTCAAGCATTTAGGAATCATTAGATCAAATTATTCTCTCCATTCATCCATACCTTTTATCTAATAATCATCCTTGAAGATTGATGGGCTGAAAGATGTATTTAATAAAGTCAAATGCACTCCTCCTACTTTCCACTTTCTTCCTTATGTCAACCAAAGACTTATACTCATCAATCACACCTTTCACCATCTCTTGTGTAGGTTTGAGCCTTGATGGAGCATCTAGATCCCTATTTGTAGCTTTGCATAGAGTAGTCAGTATGTGATAGGTGGGTTTTCATCTCTTTTGGAGCTCTTCAAGGATAGGGGAGTTAGCACTTATCTGCTCCAAAGCTTTAATTAGGTTGTTGAAGCTTTCATGTAATCCATTTATCTTCTCCTTCAATATCTTGACTCTATGTTCTAATATCTTCCGTAGAATCTCCATGATATGATGCTTGACATCCTCCATGTTTTTTTTCTTCAGTTTATCAATTTCATCTTTCATTTGTTGTATATGTGGATCCTCTACCTAGATAGGTGGGTGATAGACAATCAATCCATCCCCTCTCACTGTGGTGGCTTGCTGCAACTTCTATTTTAACTTTACATTTTCAATAAACAATTTGTTCACCTCATCATTTGATAATTTTAATCTCTTCTCATATTCATTAATCTTCTTTTCCATATTTTCTACCACATCCTTAGTGAACATTGCAAAATGCACAGTCATAGTTGCAACCTCTATGGGAGTTGTGTCTTTCATTATTCTTACCATAGCTTACCCCCTCATTTCCTACACTACATCCAAAATTTGAGGCTTCCTTGTACTCTCTTGTTTCATCCATAGAGCTAGTGTTTGGGTAGTAGGGTTATACATTGTTCCTGATACACCCTCTTCTAAATCAATTTCTACTACCAACATGGGGTCATCTTGTGCTTTGATATGATCTAGCAGAAACACTTTAGATAACTCCATCCCTAATATAATTATCATATCACGTTTTAACACCATTTCTCTTTCCTCCTAGGGGGTGACATTAATTCTATCAAAATTTAACTCTACAAATGTCCTAGCCTAGATCTTAGCCTATTTTGATTCACCAACCCCTATAAGATTGATTTTCAATCTATCATCAAATTGTTTCATCTATATTTTAATATAAAAGTCCTTAAATTCATTAGTATGGATAAAATTATCATCCTCCATGAACCTTAGTGAGGCCAATACCCTCTCATCTTCTTGAATTTCATTAGTTCCTTCCTCTAAAAGCCTGGCCATAGGATCATGGGGCACTTGACTTCTTTGTTGTTCAACTGCCTCCTTTATCTCAGTCAGAGCTATGACTGCTTCTTCTTCTTCATCATCACTTGAACCATAATCAACCAATGGATCAATCTTTTGTGTCTTAGCATGTGGCTCATGAGTAGGATATGGACTGGATGGATGTGTAGGTGATGGGGGTGGTGTCTATGATGTGGATGCTTCATGTGATGGTTGGTGAGGTGTGGGAAGTGGAATAAATCCCTCATCTTGGGCCATCTTATACAATTCATCAAACTTATTAAGGATCATCTATATCATTTTCAGAAGGTTGGGTTCATCTATGAAAAACCCTTTGAAACTTTTATCCTTCTCCTTCTTCTGATTATCCCACTGCATCATTGCTATCCACCATTTTCTTAGCTACGGTACATCAGCAAAATACACCAAATTTCTTATAACGTCCTGGGGGAAAAATTCATGTGATATGGACCTCTTTGTCAACAAGGTTCTTCTGATCATATTGATATGACCCTTTGGGTCACACACTCTCTCCTTTCTAGATTTGAGGGGATAATTAACCCTCATGAACCTCTGTGATTCTTCCAGCATATCAGATCGAATGGCCAACTCTTCAAATACTATCAAATCAGGAAAAAAAATTCCTTTCCTCTAATTCCTCATCAAATCATATTCCATCCAAAGCATTTGCCACATGAATTGAAAAAAACATACCCTTGCAGGTACAAACTTGGGCAGGATATGTGGTGCTTGGTTGCATCCATACACTCTGATAATGGTGTGTTGTGGCATAAATAACCAATCATCTTAATTATGGGTACAACCCTGGTCTGGCTTATACTATATAGGCCTCATTACTTTCATCAATGATTTAGGTAACCTTGGTGTTGGGTAACCAAGGGAAACTATCAATCTAACAACAAATTCATCTTGAAACACAAAAAAATCATATTATGTACATCTACTATCCCAGATGTAACACTAGTTCTACACAGGGAGTCTTACTCCATTCTCATGTGTACTCAACTTCATTCTTTTAGTCCACTTCATGTCATTCTAGTACAAGATTAAATGACACAACAAAGAATATTTCCTAAAGACAATGGGGACCTTAGCCTCTTTAACTTGCAGTAGACTCTCATGTATTTGTTCCTCAATTATAGATGAAAAATAAAATTCTACATTTGACATAGAATGTTGGATTATCATGGCCATTCTCATTAATCTCATTGACATATGTTCTTCTGCATCTATCCCAAAGACTTGGCATAATGCATGATAAGTGTTTTTGAAATAAACCTAAAATTCTAAAACTAGGAAATCCTCCATTTTAGAGGAAGGGATGGGGAGTATTCTATTATTATCGCCCCTTTTCATATGTAGGGAGAGCTCATCACTTCTATATGTCCTCAATATTTTATACTCTTGCTCCAGTTTCACTAGATTTACCTTTGTTACAACTTGTTTATTTAGGTTAAAACGCTTGATAATAGCATATCTTGTAACATCAACTAAGCACCCACCATTTGGAAGCCTAACATTTTTGGTTGGGGCATGGTAGCTATGGGAAAGGGCTTTAATCAGCTCAATATCAATGAAAACATTGGGAACAATTAGTTTAGCCAAATCAAGGGTCCACGGGTTTGATGTTGGAACCTTGTCATTCCTATTTTGATAGAAGTACCAATAAAGGTTCCAACCCGACAAAGGAATAATGGATTTTCTACATCCCTGAGCTAGATCTCAAAAAACCTTTTTAGGTCCCTTGTCTACTGAACCAGGAAGCAAGGAAAGAAATGAAGACTACAAGGATGGTTTACTAGCTTTGGCCTCATCCTTTTTAATTCCTACTTCAACCTTCTTTGATGCCATTTTATGAAATTGATAGAGTGATGAGCAAAGCTTACTCGGTGATATAATTCAACTTGAAGAATTCCCTTTACTCCTACACTTTGAGCTCATCTGCAACTTGGTTTCAGCTATTATGAATGGAAAATCTTGAGTTATTTTGTGTATTTTAACACCAAGATACATTTACTCTTGACTCATAAATTCCCATAATTCAAATCTTTGTATTGAGCTCAATTTTATATTTCGATGTTGATTGATGTGACTAGTGTGCTTTAAATGACCCAACGACTGATTTACCGCACAACCTCATGTCAATTTTCACTCCCCTATGGTACCATGGTATGTCTTCAGTATATGTATTCAGTATACGGCTCTACCGCATATCACCTTTGGTTCTCCTGCAGTATTGTGGTGTCTCCTTATTACATCTCTTGAATATACTACTCTGCCACATGCTACGTATTGACCCCTAAGGTATAGCAATAAAGGGTGAAGGTTACAGTGTTTAGTAGTGGCTCATTTTACCATCATACTATGAACTACTTGGTAGTGAGCTTCAGTAGAGAGGTATGATGTAAGAGTTATGAGGGGTGGCCAATATGGTAGCGGTATCGTGGTAAAGGGAAAAATTGACATTATGAATGGCGATTATGTGACATTTTATGAAAATGATAGTGGGAATTTTGGATTTTAATTGATAAAATCCTTAGAATTTTTTATGAAAATTATGGTTCCAACAAAATGATTGATTAAAATATACTCTCTCACAAACACAAGGCTAGGTACAATAGAATAATAGTAACAAAATTTTGCATAGAAGAAACATGCATCTACTATGTAAATACAATCTAACATTCAGTTAATTGGTGAACTATAATTGATACTACTAGTCTATACAAATAATCAAAGTCATTTAGAAGTAAATTTTACTTAAGTCAACCATTGAGAAAAGTGATATTATTGGAGAATAGTGTCATCCTCAACCCAATCTTTACTAAATTATAGTGGATATGTGACTCTAAAAACATCAAGATGAGAAAATGTATATCAATTACAAATAATTCAATATTCCATAAAAAACTATTACCGTTGGTGCAAGATTTATCAAATGTATAGCCACCATACTAGCTGTCAACCTATGTCAACATCCTTGTTGATGTACCAGATACTAATTGGTCCATTCATGTCCATTGGGACATGCTCATATGCTTACAAGCTATGAATGTCATAGACTAAGGACTTTTTTCATCACTTTTTAGGTAAGAAGACATAAAGACATAAAGTGTGCATTACTTAAAGTACAATCAAATGATATTTACATATTATGAGCATACATTTAATTACTGGCACTTGGCACATAAAATCCATTACTTATTATATATGAGAGAGGTGAGAGAGAAATATACAAGGACGAAGGGAGGGATAGGTAATGAAAGATCTACAATGAGGGGGTATTTTTATATATAATAACTCTTTATTTAATTTTGTTGTGCATTCCAATGATGTCCCACTTAGGAGACTAAATTTTAAACATTAAATAATATATAAAGTTACATGTAAGTGTATGCATAATCAATCTCAAGCTATCACTTATCCATTGAAACCTTGGTTTTACACAAACATCATTTACTTAATAATGTGACAATTGACCTCATGTATTGCATGAATGTATGCATAAAAAAGAAAAAAAAATGTTAAATAACCTCCCACGCCTATCCAACATACCCATTACACACCAAGATATGATTGTTAATTTAAAATTATTTAATAGTTCGTAACTTGTTAAGCCCTACCTACATATTTAAAAAAATAAATGTTTAATTTATAAAAATAAAGAATAATGTTTATTCCTCACTGTTTCATTCATTGTACTCTACTTTCTTTTATTTTTCTTTTTTTAATTCCAAATTTCATTATGGAAATTGGTACCTTATCTACAAAATGTAAAGTAAAATTTGCAAATTTTGTAGTGTGAAATTAGACAAAAAGAAAATGGAATCTTACATCACGAGAGCAACAAATGATATGACGTCATTTTCTTGTTACAGTACTTCATTAAGAACTAGGAAAGTGCCCCTCAAAGAGTTATGTGTTCTTTGAAATACCCTCAAAATTTTGTAAACATAGGTACCTAATGGAAGCGAGCATCGTATGAAATCTGTAACCCTTGGGTAGTTGGAAATTTGATTAAACTTTTTTTTGTATGACCATCGTGTGCCTTTCTTTTTCCCTTAGCCCTGAAGTTTTCGGTCCTCCTCTATGCCTTTGCAAATGATGAACACCAAATGGTAGTATAAGTAACCCAGTCTTGTTGTGTTATAATATATCCTCCTGTATACGTATTTTTAGAGCATTTTAAGTTAGTGTTGTTTGCGCTCTTCAACATGTTGACTAGTTGTTTGGACGAGACACTGAGGATGTCGATGCTCATGGTGAATCCTAAACTAGAGGATGAGAAAGATGAAGTCATGGAAGCTTTGAGCTTCCATTTTGCACGTTGAAAGGGAAAGTTGAGGGTTTAAGTGCACGTGGACGAGTTGGAGGAGAAAAGCGAGAAAATCAACAGTGTAAGCTAAAGTGTGGAGTGCACATGGAGGAGTTGGAGGAGAATACTGACCAAATTGAGGTGATGGGTAATTCGGTTGCAAGAAAAGGGTTTTACCAGATCTTTTAATTTGTAATGTGGGAAACAAAATGTGGAGTATTTCAGTTACTTGAATGTCCTTGTTTAAATGTATGAATGTCTTCAAAATCACACATTCCATTGTTGTGTTTAAATTTTAGTCAATTGAAAAAAAAAGTGCACAAAATAATTGTGAATGGGAAACATAATGCTTGGTTTCAGTTATTTTAATCTCCTTGTTTAAATGTAAAGGGTTGTCTCTATTGGACCTAGGGAACACTAAGAGGGGGGATGAATCAATGTTCAACAATATTCAAACAATTAATTCTAATCATAAATTGTTTGTAGCACATAAACATAAATAAAGATGCAAGCACATGAGCAAGATAATCAAAGCACCATAACACCAATATTTTTATGTGGAAACCCTATTAGGGGAAAAACCACGATGGAGATTAATCCACAATTTATACTCTATTAAAAGTATGAACAAAAGGGAATGCACTTGCATTTAAGCAAACTTCCTAGAGCTCACTACTCAAAAAGAAGGCTCACTGCCTTACAAGAAGTTTGTGCTTATAACAAAAATTGAACTGAGAGGATAACATCTAAAAATGCATGGGTTCAGTTCCAATGAAGCACATGAAATAAATTATGGACCTTCTGTCCAATTTGCACTTCTGCTCTGCTTTGCTCTGCTCTGCACACAAAAACCTTCTACTGCACAAGCAAAAATTTGCTCCCAGATCTTCTGATCTACGCTCATACAACTGCTATGCACTTTTTCACACACACACACCTTCTCACCACACCATTCACTTATCAAAATGAATTACTGATCTTATATATATATATATATCTGCTAACAAAGATTTCATCGCTTCAAGTCAACTTTTACAAAACATGAAATATTATCCCATAGTTGGCTCAAATCATGAGCAATCTTTAATGTGCACCCACACAAGTTGGCTAAGGAATAGTTGGGACACAAAACAATATTCTTAAACTGAGAAATAATTAAACAACTACTCCTTATACATTTGTGACACGCTACATTCATTGAATTGGCCACAATGAATAAATAAATAGAAAATCATTCTACCAAGTCTCTTAACTTGTACACTCATTGCTGCAACACCGTAAAACTTACAGATAATGTAATGTACATTCTCAATCAAACTTTCCTAGGGATCCACAACACAAGATGATGATCTAGTGAAGCATACAAATCAACTATCTGACTGGATACCTTGTTCTTCATGCTTTATGTCAGTAACACATTGTCTTCTACATTTCTTGCTGGTATAAGTAGATTCTAATATGTGGACCGAGATAATGACTTCAATTGCCATCAATGAGAACACTAGAAGCTATAAAAAATCTTCCCAAGCCATGTGCCAATAGTCTCATGGTGGGTTGCTTGCTTCTTAACACCCATAGTTTTGCAACATGGAATGTTACAAAATAGTTTGGATGTCTTCAAAAGCACACATTCCATTGTTGTGTTTTAATTTCAGTCAATTGTAAAAAAAAGTGAACAAAATAATTGTGAATGGGAAACATAGTGTTGGGTTTCAGTTATGTGAATCTCCTTGTATAAATGTAAAGGGTTGTCTCATGTTGGGTTGCTTTCTTCTTAACACCCACGGTTTTGCAACATGGAATGTTACAAAATAGTATGAATGTATTCAAAATCACACATTCCATTATTGTGTTTTAATTTTAGTCGATTGAAAAACAAAGTGCACAAAATAATTGTGAATCGGAAACACAGTGTTGGGTTTTAGTTATTTGAATCTTCCTGTTTAAATGTAAAGGTTTGTCTCATGGTGGGTTTATTGCTTCTCAACACCCATGGTTTCACAACATGGAATATACAAAACAATATGAATTTCTTCAAAATTACACATTCCATTGTTGTGTTTTAATTTTAGTCGATTGAAGAAAAAAGTGCACAAAATAATTGTAAATGAGAAACATAGTGTTGGGTTTCAATTATTTGAATCTCCCTGTTTAAATGTAAAGGGTTGTCTCATGGTGAGTTTCTTGCTTATTAACACCCATGATTTTGTAACATGGAATGTAACAATATAGTAGATGAATATCTTAGAAATCACACATTCCATTGTTGTGTTTAAATTTCACTTGAATGAGAAAAAAAACTACACAAAATAATTGTAAATGGGAAACACAGTGTTGGGTTTCAGTTATTTGAATCTCCCTGTTTTAAATATAAAAGGTTGTCTCATGGTGGGTTGCTTGCTTATTAACACCCATAGTTTTGCAACATGGCATGTTACAAAATAGTGTGAATGTCTTCAAAATAACACATTCCAATGTTGTGTTTAAATTTTACTCAATTGAAAAAAGAAATTGCACAAAATAATTGTAAATGGGAAACATAATGTTGGGTTTCAGTTATTTGAATCTCCCTGTTTAAATGTAATGGGTTGTCTCATGGAGGGTTGCTTGCTTCTTAACACCCATGGTTTTGCAACATGGAATGTTATAAAATAGTATGAATGTCCTCAAAATCACACATTCCATTGTTGTGTTTTAATTTCACTCAATCGAAAAAAAAATTGCACAAAATAATTGTGAGTGGGAAGCACAGTGTTGGGTTTTAGTTATTTGATTCTCCATGTTTAAATGTAAAAGTTTGTCTCATGGTGGGTTGCTTGCTTCTTAACACCCACAGTTTTGCAACATGGAATGTTACAAAACAATATGAATGTCTTCAAAATCACACATTCCATTGTTGTGTTATAATTTTAGTCGATTGAAAAAAAAAGTGCACAAAATGATTACAAATGGGAAACACATATAGGGTTTCAGTTATTTGAATCTCCTTGTTTAAACATAAAAGGTTGTCTCATGGTGGGTTGCTTCCTTCTTAACACCCACAATTTTGCAACATGGAATGTTACAAGAAAGTGTGAATGTCTTCCAAATCACACATTCCATTGTTCTATTTTAATTTCACTCGATTGAAAAAAAAGTGCACAAGATAATTGTAAATGGGAAACACAGTGTTGGGTTTTAGTTATTTGAATCTCCCTGTTTAAATGTAAAGGTTTGTCTCATGTTGGGTTACTTGCTTCTTAACACCCATGCTTTTGCAACATGGAATGTTACAAGATAGTATGAATGTCTTCACAATTGCTTGTAATGCCCCGCCACACAACCCCAAAGAAAACTAATACATCTAACATTTATGGTACAATTTTTTTTTCAAAACTATTAAAGTTTATAAATTATTCTATACATTAAATTTAAAAGATTACAAATTAAACACCTAAGTCCTTTGGGGTACACAAGGTGACATTAGGTAGCTAACCCATTCGTTCACTTAACTTCAAATTTAAACATTAATAAATGATAAACAATGTGACAAGAATAATCCATATAAAACCATACATGCAAATTACAATAAATTAATCATGAAGATATAAAGTACATATTTCCATAGATACAACATAACATTAATAGTATTTACATATGGTAATTCAAGAATGATTTACATGGTATGATAATACATTACATCAATTTGATAGTACATCTCAATGAACAAAAATACATAATTACATCATAGGTCTTCCCAATGCACGTGAGAGTGATACATCAATATATAAAATACATTTTGAGTACAAATATACATCTGGTAACATACGAATCCTAGATCACTCCATCAACAAAACTTTGCACTGAATGGTACCACTGCATCCAAGGGAACCCAATGAGGTGCGTAGCACATCCCACCCAACCACCCCCATGCAGGGAGTAAACAAGGAAGGATCCTCGACCAAGCACATTCAAACAAAAAACACAAGACTAAATCCAGACAAAGATAACTGTTACCAATTTTTCACTACAACTCAATTGGTGAAGTTGGCTGAATATTGTTATACCTTAAAGTGAAATTACAGCTATTTTTGCATTGTGCTTAAGTGTTGTTTGCACCTTGTTCATTGTTCATCAAGTGATAGTTGTGCATTAAAATGAGGAAACAGCGTTTCAGGAGTGCTATTCAATGGTTTACAATTAAATGAAGTACATAATTGAGCATATAAACAACAGAGCATTTTAAATGCTTTCATTATTTCATGGAGTGATTCATATTTACATAGCTTCATTTGATTGCAAGAATCCAAATGATAATACAACATTGCATTGAGATGCATTTTCTTTTCAAAATGAAAAGCATAAGATGAAATCAAATATCCACACAAGTCGTTGATGGGACTGTCACAGTGAATCACTAATAGCACACTACACTATGGAAGATGCAAAAGAATAAATCACATAAGTAACAACATAATCATCATTGCCTGATTGGTTGATGGTCAATGCTGAAATGGTGCACCTTTTGTCTTCTCCAGCTCCGTTGACCTGTAAGAAAGAAGAGGGGGATGTCAAAGACTCCAATTATGAGGATACTTATATGCATCACCAACAATAATGCAGTCTATTGTTAATCATGCACTGAAACAATCAAAAAAGGTGCAAAGAAATAAGTTGAGGGAGAAACATCAATATGATCATCATGTCTTTTTTTTATGCTAACATTGTTTGTTTCCTTCTGTAGGTATAGGGAAAATCATGATACTGATTATTATTCGAAGACCAAGCATTTGGAGAAAAACGGGCTCCCACAAGGGTAGAGCTCGGCATGCTACCCTTATTCATTACAAGTGGGTTGATAAGAGATCATATCATCATATTCATCAAAAAAGAAATGATATACAACTGAAAGATTTAAGCATAGTTACCTATCAAGCTATTAAACCAACTGTGCATTCATAACAATCAAGTAAATGCTTTCTGAAAGCTACAGGTGAACAATGAGTTTAATCCACTCAATCACTTAACTGAGTACATTCATCTCGAACATTGTTTTATGGTTCATGTTCTTTTGCTACAATGTTATTTGTTCATCATGATCATATGTCATGCAAGGTTCAATTCATCAGTGTTCTTTCTCACAATCAAGGATAGTGAACATGCATACATTATGCCTCAATGAAGAGAATTGTTTCAATTTTCATTTCAGAGAGCAGATTCACGGAAAAGTTTATTAAGTGGAGCATAAAAATAAATGAAGAGTGCCAGGTTGAATACCAAGAGTATGAAAGGACAGGCATTGCATTCAAATGGTAAATGAACAGTCACTACCAGTTTGGCTGATAATACAAATACAACATTAGGAATTACAGTGTGAAATGATTGTTTCCAAAATGACAAGGAAATGACAAAGCATAACAGAAGGTGTTTCTGAACTGTTAGCTGGCTGAAACAATTAAGTAAGATGCAGTCCATAGAACTACAATATTTCAATTGAAATTTCTGCATTAGTCCAAGAACAAAATCAAAAGGTCAATCATCCTGAGTTTCTTCAAGGAAAATCAATAAGGAGACAATATCAAAGTGACCTATAAGGATTATGGATGCCACTGTTTTATCATGCTCACCAAACAATGAGATCATAACTATTCTTTTTCTCAAATGTGAAATATGAAGACAGAAACAAATGTTGTTGCGGATTAGATGGTGGTATCGTAGGAAGACAATCATTTCGGAATAAACGGAGGTGATTAAGGACAAATAGGAATGTATCCCTGAAGAATATGCATGAGAAGTAAAAGTGGACTAGAAACCTACGGACTCAGTCAGAAATAATTTTGTGTGCAAGGTAAACAACATGGAGGTGATAATTGAAAACGTAAACAAAAGATACATTTCTAGCATTTCATGAACCTATTGAGGGTGTTCAACAATAGTATATTCAGAGGTACTTTTCTTCACAAAGAGACAAATATAGAAATATGGAAATGACTCAATGGGATGTAATCAAAGTACAGATATAAGAAGGTTTTTAACAAACTTTCAGTTTTTTCATATTCTGGTATACCTGTGTAATCGAATGGCACAAATTTTCTCTAAGTTTCTAAATGCCCGTATGTTGAAAATTGAAAGAAGTAAATCTTCATGGGTCGAGCTAGTTTTCACATGAATATCAAGACAAACAGTTTTAATGCAATTTATAGCTTACCCATGCAAGGGTTTTCAACAGTAAGGAGAAGAAATATGTTTCTCATAATGCATAGTATTTCTACGGATAGGCTGTAACACAATAGAAAATGTGCCAAGAAAGAAATATGCTTCAAAATTCTAAAAGCTCATATAAATAAGACTCGGAAAGCATAATGTGATGGTGAGTTTGGCCCAACTTAAAATAACAATATAATTTTTTGTTTATTCTTTTGAGTATACCCACATTGGGGTTTCAAATTAAGTATACAAATTTACTACAATTTCCAGCTTACCCATATGGGTATTTTATCAGAGCAACAAGATAATTGTTTTATCATATATACAAGATACCCACATGAGGATTTTATATGAAATAACAAGAATATAGATGGAAATCATAATGGTCGAGCTCCGTAAGAGAAAATATCAAAGTAAGATTGATTTCTTTAGAATAACAAATACCCATATCTAGTTTTGTTTTGGAGAGTACAAAATGTGATTTTCCTTTGGTGGGTCGAGCTTCAGAATAGAGAATATTAGTTTTCATTTGATTCTCATGATACCCATGAAGGGGTTTTTCCTCAAATGTGAAAAAGAAAGAGATTCATGTTTTGAGTTGAGCCCAAAAGCTTTAAATATGCTTTTTCTGAGATACTCATGGTGCGCCCTGTGCATGGCCATAAAATCACAAGTGAAAGAGAAGTTTTTTTGAGCTCTCTAAAGAGAGAGATCTATTCTTAGAGCGTAATTTACTAGTTCAAGCCTGTAGGAGATCATATATAGCCGCGGCCAAAGCTTTATAAAGTCTCAAAACCCCAAGCAAAACATCTAGTGTGAGCTCATGTAGGGTGGCCAGTGGAAACAAAGAACACAGAAATAACAAAATATAAGCACAGGAAGTAAGGAGCCATCACATAAACTCAATATAGCCATGGCCACAAGACCAAAAAGTTCAAGAGTGAAGCCATAAAGGCTATAAACAAGAAGCTTACCTTATGTGTAGAGAAGAAGAGAGATCCTCAAGCAAGCTTTCTCATGGACTTCTAGACAAAAGCCCGAGTTCATGCTTGTGCATAGCGACCAAGAAGAATAGTCATAGGAAATGTAAGAGAAAAATCAGAAACAAGCATGTACAGGCTGCGGCCTTAATGGCTTTTCTTGCTCTTTGAATGAAGTGAAAAAGCCGCAATAGTATACAAATCAATCTTACCCAGTCAAAGATTCAACTATCTGAAGGCAGGAGTGAAGATTCCTAAGCATGTGAGCTAAGGACTGAGCTCAATCATGGTGGCAGCGTGCTCTCTCAGGCAGAGCAAGTTTTTCCAAAGTGATGATTGAGAAAATGAAATCAATTTTAGGGTTTGAATTCTTTTGTCTCATGCCCTAATTCGAGCTAAGTCAAACATTATAATTACCTTGAATATTCACCTTTGACAATAGCATGTGGAGAAATTTGAAATTAGGGTTATTTTTGCATTATCAATTTAAAATATGAAGCTTAATGTTTTGGTGGCCAAATTCTCATATGCCTAGGTCAATGTGTTTAGGTCCTTAGGGATGGTGCTTCTACATTTAACATTCATATTTTTCCTTAAGTGAAAAGTGTAGAGTGTCAATGCCTTAGGATTATTTTATGGATTGTGAAGGAAGTCATTTAAGATATGAATGGTAAATATCTTATGACCTAAGGTTAATATCACTCATGACTTAGGGATTTTTATTTTCAATTGATTTTTGAGAAATCAATTAGAGTATTGAGAGAACAATATTTCCTTGATATTTTTTATGATTTTTTAAAAGAAAAATCAAGCATTGTATTGGTGGAATAAAGATGTATTTGTTTTTGCAAAAGATTTAGCAATCTTTAAATTGCAAAAAATAGACAAACTGTAAAATCTACAATGATGTAAAGCTGAGTCATAAAGCAATCCTTTATAAATTGTTTTATGATTTATTGCTATTTTTAGCATATTGTATTGACTTTTTCTCTTGGTCAGATTTGAGTTTCATCTTGGAGAGATAAGGTGTTTTTCTCGCTTTTAAAGCAGATTTAGCCTATTTTTAGAGGTTTTTCAGTATGATCATAAAAGTAGTGTGCTTTTTCTACTTTTATGCAGTCTTTTGGGACAATTTGAAGGATTTTTTCCTTGAGCTTCTTTGTGAGCTCGGATTAGGGTTTCTTGAGAGATATATTTTTGAAGAGACTTAGTTTTTTTTTCTCTTCCCAGTTCAGGATACAGTTTCTGGCTTTTAGCATTCTTAAGCTTGTAAACTCAGTGGTACTCAGTTCAAATAGACACTCTTTCAGTTTCAATAATACAATAGAGTTCTTCGTTTCATTTTCTTGTCTCAAATCTGGTAATAGCAGTTTGATGTCTTTGTGTTTTCAAATTTGAAGCCTTAAATGTCCTATTTTTATGAGTTTTCTGCACAAAATTTCATGTTTTCAGGTTGTATAATGTACTCAATGCCTTTGGATCTTCATATAAATTACTGATCATGTACCAATGAGATTGTGAGAACTATTGTAATTGAGAAATTGTTGTGAGTGGCAAAATCTAGATTTTTCAGAAATAATAAGTTAATCACCAGTTAGTTTTAAGTTTTGATTTCAGTCCATCCTTCTAACTCTTTCTTTCAAAAAAATATTTAAAATAGGATCAATCATTCAGAGAACCAGCTCACTTTAGAGATTCCTTCTTCGTTCAGATCACCCACATCTAAAGAAGGTTTACATGTTTTAGTAGATTGTTGAATCTTGTATTCAGTAGTGTGTAAATCTAATTGACAATAGTTTTTGGCACGCCCGGTGGGACTCTGAAAGCCACTTTCAAACAAATCTCAATATTTTTTAGTTTTTTGTTTGGTGTATGGAATAGATTTTCCAACCTTCTGGAGACTCATTACAATAGACCTGGCGACTCTAATTCTAATTTTTGCATGCTAGTGCAGCCTATGCATGAGAAAGATACAGATAAGATCAAGTTTTGCACCCTTCAAATATCAAGAGCTATCCCCATCATGAAGAAGAAACAAAAAAACAAGGAGGCTTTTTGAAGCACCCACGAGATTGAAGTCAACACCTCTTGTTTTCAGTTCCTTGGTTTTATCACTAGGAGTACTAGTTCCAATTTCACAAGTACCACCAATGGCAGCACCAAAGCAGCACCCATTTGTGCCTTTCAATGGAGGTACTCCATTAAACATCGTTCAACATGATGACATCCCAGTTGCAGCCCTTAGAGGTCCGCCATACTTCACCAGGGAAGACTTCACTACACCGATTGAGCACATCCATGGCATAGCCACATTATGCTAGGTGCATAATATCACGCAGGAAAACGTCGCGCTAAGGCTATTTGCTGCATCACTCAAAGGCAAGGCGTTACAATGGTTTAGAGGCCTCGCAGCCAACTCAATCACGACATGGGATGCGTTAGGTAATGGTTTATATCAACATTTTGTTGATAAGTCTAACAACTTGTCTTTATTAGAACAACTGAGCACCATTCAGAGGGTGCCACACAAGCACTTGGCTGACTTCAACTACCGATTTTAGAGAACCTAGGATAGGATTCCTACAATGGTAAAACCTTTACCAATACACACTTTTCTATTTTACTTAAAAGATTTGAATAGTAAAATTGCAGTCATGACTCAATCTATGGGTGGGCTTACACTCCCTAACGACTACAACATAGCCATTAACATTGAAAACTATCTCATCCAAGCTACAGACATAGCTCCTAGACCTCCTATGCCTTTCATTCGAGAAATACAGCCACCTATCCCTACTGTTGTACCTCCCTTAGCTATTGTCCCGCTTGTTCCAGTGATAGGATATCATAACATAGCCCAAGAAGTTGTTGTCCCAGTCCCAAATCAGGAGATGCAAGAGATTAAAAGCATATTAAAGAATTTTGGAAATGATCTCGTGACTATTAAAAATCATGTTGGCCAAGAACATAAGCCTTATCAAGCCACTTATCAATAAAACCAGCAAAATAGACCCACCTTTCAAACTGATTATCAAGCCCAGAGAAGGAATTTTAACCCTAGGCCATTCTAACCATACAATCTGAATGCAGCTAGTTCATCAAAGGAACTTGTGCTGCAAAATAATGTTGCCCAAGATTGTGATTGGTGTTATCCATGTAATCAGCCCCATAACCAATCAACGTGTGCCAATGGAATGAGAAATCAGGCTTTAATGGTTCAAAATAACTATGTTGGTTCAGAAAATGTTACAGATCAGAATCAAGAACAACAAGATAACGTGGAAGTTTCCTTGCCAAATTGGCAGAGCTCCAAATTTTGTGGCATGAATGGTCAAGATCAGCAAAATTCTCCTATTTTGGCTAATACCAGGTCAAAAAAAGGAGCCATGGATATGGGACAACAGGCTAGAAGTTCATTGCAGCAGCCTACAAATAGTAAGCAACCCATTTCATCAAATGCTAACGCTGTCGTGCATCCTAAAATGCAGATTTTGCAAAGAGGCCAAGAGATACCTAGCAAGGAGCAGTCAAAAATGCATTCTCAGCCTTTGTAGAGGTAGAATGATGTTGTCACAAAAAAACCAGTAGAAGGTAAATTCTTCATCGTTCAATATTATTGAGCATCTCAAGAAAACCCATGTCAGTATGTCGGTATTAGATTTTTTAAACCTTCCAGAGCAGAAAGGTTTACTACAGGAAGCTTTAGCTAAGTTCTCTATTTCTGACAACACTAATCAAGGAATTGTGAAGGTCATGTTTACTAATGATTTGGAGGATAAAAATGAGCAGAAAAAAAAAGAGGTAAAGCCTCCTCCATTCTATTTAAGTCTAATCATTGGCGATAAAATCGTTCATAATTATATGGTTGATTTTGGTGCCAGTAGTTCAGTCATGCCTAAAAGTTTAGTTGATAAGTTAGGTCTTGTTTACGAGCCTAATCCTTAGAAAGGTGTAGTGCAATTAGATGGGTATGCTGTTAAAACTACTAGTATTATCAAAAATTTGGCTCTTACCTTGCACGCATCCCCAAGTTTTTCTATTCACCAGGATATACATGTCATTGACTTACCGCCGCACTTTGCCATTTGTCTCTCAAGGGATTTTACAGCCAAGATGGGAGAGTTTTTGTCTTCTAATTGGTCTCATTTTTTTTTTAGAACAAGGTATGGTACGAAAGTGACCATAAAGTCTGAGCCTCCCACCAAAGACCATATTGAACCATATTCACCAAATCCTATAAACACTAACCTCTACGCCACCCCTGCACTGGAGGAGCAAACCATGACCTTAGACTGTAGCACCCATGTAGACAATATCAATCTAGATGAATGGGCAGCCGAAGATCACGAGCTTGATCCATTTTAGCACATAGATGAGATAGGATTAGGAGTCTATATGATTCGAGAACCTGATTGCAATATGCCTAACCTTTGTAAAGTGGAAGAACCGTCTGTAGAAACAGGAAATGAGCTTTGGAAGCTTTACTTCGATGGTTCGAGGAGCAGTATTGGTGTTGGGGGTGGGGCTATGTTGATATCACCTGAAGGAGATAAATACTTTTCAGCTTGTAGATTTTCTTCTAGCTATTCGAATAATACAATTGAGTATGAAGCATTGGTGCATGGCCTTGAATGGGCCCACAAACGAGGTATTAAATGCTTGCAAGTTTATGGTGATTCATAACTAATTGTAAATCAGGTCAAAATTTTAAATGCTGCCAAGAATGATTTACTTAAGAAATACAAGCATCGTGTATGGGATTTAATGGAGGATTTTGATGCTTTTAATATCATGTCAATTCCTCGTAATCAAAATAAGCATGCTGACAGACTCACTGCTATAGCAGCCCAGTTTGATATTCCCAAGGAGATTTATAAAGTAGAGGCATGCCAATATGTGAAAATAGTGGTCAGACCTTCTGTACCTGACAATAATGTGAACTGGTAGGTTTTTGACAGCGATGAGCAAATCATAAATTTCCTAATTGCTGAAGCTAAGTTTGTAGATGGAAACCAGCAAAAATGGCAACAACAATATGATGACCAGATTGTGCAGTTGAAGACCAACAAGCTGCCAAAAGGATTGGTGACCTTGGAATCTATGTTCAATTCAGATGACCAAGTGTGTAAAGACAAATGCAGCTTGACCGTTAAAGAAGAACATTATGCAGCCATTGAAATATTCAAAGGCAAGCTTCTCAAGCTGGGAAAGGTATGTAGTCAAGACGAACAACAATCATTTATTCTGTTATGTTAGAAATTTAGTGATGTTTTTGCTTGGGAGTACAAGGATTTGAAAGGGTTTAACCCAGAACTAGCCCAGCATACAATTGAACTTGAACCCGATGCAAAACCAGTGAGGTAGAAACAAAGACTGTTTAACCCCAAATTAGAACACCTTATGAAGGCTAAACTGAATAAGCTAGTTGAGAGTGGTATTATTTTTCCTATCAAACACACCTCTTAGGTGTCAAATTTAGTACTAGTTAGGAAGAAAAGTGGGGAAATCAGATTATGTGTCAATTTTCAAGATTTAAATAAAGCATCATTGAAAGACCATTACCCACTCCCTTCCATGGAGAAAATTTTACAGGTAGTTTCTGGTTCTAATAGATTTTCTTTGCTAGATGGTTACTCAGGTTATAACCAGATTTTGGTGAAGCAGGAAGATCAGTTCAAAACAACGTTTACAACTAAGTGGGGCACGATGGCTTACAAGAAGATGTCTTTCGGCTTATCCAATGTTGGAGCAACTTTTCGGCGTGCAATGGATATGGCCTTTCACGACCTTATGAACAAGTTCGTTCTAGTATACTTAGATGATATTACTGTTTTTTCCATAAATGCTAACGAACACCTTGATCATTTGAAGCATATTTTTTAGATTTGTAGAGAGTTCGGAGTGTCTCTGAATCTGAAGAAGTGTATATTTTCAGTGCATGAAGGCAAATTGCTTGGACACATTGTTTCAAAGCAAGGTATTTCTATAGACCCTAAAAGAGTATATGCAATTCTTGAATTGCCATTACCAGCTCACAAGAAAGGCTTCCAAAGATTTCTTGGAAGAATAAATTTCGTGAGAAGGTTCATACTGAATATTGCAGCTTTGTTGCAGCCTCTCACTTCTATGCTTAAAAATAATATGCCATTCAGTTGGACCAAGGAAGGTAAGAAGAGCTTTGAGCAGATTAAGGAAGCCCTCGCAGCTGCTCCTACTCTCATTAATCCAAATTTTGACAAAGACTTCATCCTGTATGCCTTTGGAGGAGTGGATACAGTTTCAGCTATGCTATTCCAGCAAAACAATGAAGGCTTGGAGCAACCTGTAGCATTTTTCAGCCAAGTATTGCATGATTACAAGGTAAAATAATCTTTTGTCGAGAAACATGTTTTTGTTGTGAGAATTTTAAAGAAATTCAGGCATATGCTATCCAACAACAAGATCCATTTGCTAGTAGCTCATTCAACTGTTAAGGATTTTCTGCTTAACGAAGATATTAATGATAAGCGTGCTAGTTGGATTACCAAAGTAATGGAATTTGACATTGATATAAAAGTAACCAAGCTCATTAGAGGAAAAGGTTTGTGTGAACAGATTGCTGGTAATGAGGACTTCAACTTAAAAGTAGCTATAAATACAGAGACAATGCTAAATAATGATGTTGTAGTTGTTGTTCTAGTATTGCCTACTACTTGGTTACAGTAGATGATGCATTATTTGCAAACTAGTGAGTGCCTCGAAGGTTTAGACAGAGTGAAAAGAAGGTATTACAGATTACAAGCCATCCCTTATGCAGTCATTGATGACATTCTTTATAAGAGAGATTTCCAAGGTGTTTTATTACGTTGTATTTAGCCTGATCAAGTTAACAAGCTTTTAGCAGAGTTTCATTATGCACTTTCAAGAGGTCATTTTGCTACAAGAAGAACAACTCTGAAAATTATGTGAGTTGGTTATTACTAGCCAGATTTGTTTAAATACACTATTGCTTGGGTCAGAAAATGTGAGAAATGTACTTTATTTTATGGAAAACAAGGCCTTGCACCGCTGCCCCTGCTTCCGATCTAGGTGGAACAACCCTTTGCCAAGTGGGGTTTAGATTTTATTGGTCCTATCAATCCACCTTCAAGCACGAGTCATAAGTGGATACTTACTGCCATAGATTATTTTACAAAATGGACCGAAGTTGTTGCTTTAAAGGAAGCAAACAAGACTTTAGTGCTTAATTTCTATCAAAATATCATATCGAGATTTGGTGTTCCAGACTCAATCATTTTTTACAATGGTTTGGCTTTTATTGGTTTGAGGATTTATGACTGGTCAGTTAGAAATAATATTTATTTGAACACATCTTCCAATTATTATCCGCAGGGTAATGGTTAGGTGGAATCTATAAATAAGAATCTGATTCGGATAATCAAGAAGACTCTTGAAGATAATCAAAGGAAATGGCACGAAAAGATGAAGTTAGCTCTATGGGCTGATAGAATAACTCCTAAAAGAGCTACTAGTTGTTCACCCTTTTTTCTAACTTATGGTAAAGAAGCTAAGTTACCTGTTTCAATTGAGTTGCCAACTTTAAGTTATGTTAAGGAGCTGGAATTGTTGAATGAACAACCTCTTGAGGTGAGATTTGCATAGCTGGTAGAGCTGGAGGAAACTAGGAAAAAATCTCTAAGGCAGCTGGAGATACATCAAGCTCAGATGAAGAATTATTTTGATAAGAGGGCAAGACCACGTGATTTCATTATTAGGGACCTATTTTTCAAGTGGAATGAATTTAAAAGCAGACCTAGATGACATTCCAAGTTTGATGCAATTTGGGACGGGCCTTATGTGATCACGGAGTGCAAGGAACACAATGCATTCCAACTTTCCAAATTGACTGGTGAGGTGATGTCTATCCCAGGTAATGGGATCCACCTCAAGCATTGCCTCTAAGATAAATTCTATCTTGTAGTTAATTAGAGTAGTATTGCAAATAAGTGTGTTCAGCACATTTACTTTTAGTAGTTTTTCTTTCCCTAAGCGTTATTGTGCATGTTCTATTGGCCATCAGGGCCTGTTAGTTTGCTATCAGTTCAGTTTTTTTTTTCTTTTGTTGCTATTTGGAGTGTTGCTTTTCGAGTTTCTAAGTTTCAAGAAGGGGCAGGTTTGACTCCGCACCCAATGAAGTGTTTTAAGGCAACTGATCTATGCTTAGCAGACAAGCATTTAGCGGAAAACGCCAAAATGTTACCAGTTTTTTGCTACAGCTCAATTGTTGGAGCTAGCTGAATATTGTTATATCTTAAAGTGAAATTACAATTATTTTTGCATTGTGCTTAAGTGTTGTTTGCACCTTGTTCATTGTTCGTCAAGTGACAGTTGTGCATTAAAATGAGGAAATAGAGTTTCAGGAGTGTTATTCAATGTTTTACAATTAAATGAAGTACAAAATTGAGCTTATAAACAACAAAGCATTTTAAATGCTTTCATTATTTCATGAAGTGATTCATATTTACATAGCTTAATTTGATTGCAAGAATCCAAATGATAATAGAACATTGCATTGCGATGAATTTTCTTTTCAAAATGAAAAGCATAAGATGAAATCAAATATCCACACAAGTCATGGATGGGACTGTCACAGTGCATCACTAATAGCACACTACACTATGGAAGATGAAAAAGAAGAAATCACATAAGTAACAACATAATCATCATTGTCTGATTGGCTGATGGTCGATGCTGAAATGGTGAACCTTTTATCTTCTTGAGCTCCCTTGACCTATAAGAAAGAAGAGAGGGATGTCAGAGGCTCCGATTATGAGGATACCTATATGAATCACCAAAAATAATGCAGTCTAATGTTAATCATGCACTGAAACAATCAAGAAAGGTGCAAAGAAATAAGTTGAGGGAGAAACATCAATATGATCATCATGTCTTTTTTTTATGCTAACATTGTTTGTTTCCTTGAGCAGGTATAGGGATAATCATGATGCTGATTATTATTGGAAGACCAAGCATGTGGAGAAAAAATGGGCTCCCACAAGGGTAGAGCTCGGCATGCTACCCATATTCATTACAAATGGGTTGATAAGAGATCGTATCATCATATTCATCAAAAAATGAAATGATATACAACTGAAAGATTTAAGCATAGTTATCTATCAAGCTATTAAACCAACTGTGCATTCATAACAATCAGGTAAATGCTTTATGAAAGCTACAGGTGAACAATAAGTTTAATCCACTCAGTCACTTAACTGAGTACATTCATCTCAAACATTGTTGTATGGTTCATGTTCTTTTGCTACAGTGTTATTTTTTCATCATGATTATCTATCATACAAGGTTTAGTTCATCAGTGTTCTTTCTCACAATCAAGGATAGTGAACATGCATAAATTATGCCTCAATGAAGAGAATTGTTTCAATTTTCATTTCAGAGGAGAGCGGATTCATGAAAGAGTTTATTAAGTGGAGAATAAAAATGCATGAAGAGTGCCAGGTTTAAGCCCAAGAGTATGAAAGGACAGGCACTGCATTCAAATGGTAAATGAACAGTCAGTACCAATTTGGCTAATAATACAAATAAAACATTAGGAATTACAGTGTGAAATGATTGTTTCTAGAATGACAAGGAAATGACAAAGCATAACAGAAGGTGTTTCTGAACTGTTAGCCGGCTGAAACAATTAAGTAAGATGCAGTCCATAGAACTACAATATTTCAATTGAAATTTCTGCATTAGTCCAAGAACATAATCAAAAGGTCAATCATCTTAAGTTTCTTCAAGGAAAATCAATAAGGAGACAATATCAAAGTGACCTATAAGGATTATGGATGCCATTGTTTTATCATGGTCACCAAACAATGAGATCATAATTGTTCTTATTCTCAAATGTGAAATATGAAGACAAAAACAAATGTCGTTGTGGATTAGATGGTGGTATCGCAGGAAGACAGTCATTTCGGAATAAACAGAGATGCTTAAGGACAAATCTGAATGTGTCCCTGAAGAATATGCATGAGAAGCAAAAGTGGACTAGCAACCTACAGACTCAGTCAGAAAGAATTTTGTGTGCAAGGTAAACAGCATGGAGGTGATAATTGAAAACTTAAACAAAAGATACATTTCCAACATTTCATGAACCTATGGAGGGTGTTCAACAGTAGTATATTCAGAGGTACTTTTCTTCACAAAGAGACAAATACAGAAATATGGAAATGACTCAACGGGATGTAATCAAAGTGCAGATATAAGAAGGTTTTTAACAAACTTTCAGTTTTTTCATATTGTGGTATACCTGTGTAATGGAATGGCACAAATTTTCTCTAAGTTTCTAAATGCCTGTATGTTGAAAATTGAAAAATTTGAATGCTAAAAGAAGCCCAGATTTTACATAGTTATCAAAATATATAGACTTTTTTCATATCACAAGTGAACTCATATGGTGAAGTTTAAACAGATACAGAAATACAAAAGAAGTACATCTTCATGGGTCAAGCTATTTTTCACATGAATATCAAGACAAACAGATTTAATGCAATTTCCAGCTTACCCATGCAAGGGTTTTCAATAGTAAGGAGAAGAAATATGTTTCTCATAATGCATAGTATTTCTACAGATAGGCTGTAACACAACAGAAAATGCGCCAAGAAAGAAATATGCTTCAGAATTCCAAAAGCTCATATAAAGAAGATTGAGAAACCAGAATGTCATGGTGAGTTCGGCCCAACTTAAAATAACAATATAAATTTCTATTTATTCTTTCGATTATACCCACATTGGGGTTTTAAATTAAGTATACAAATTTAATACAATTTCCAGCTTACCCATATGGGTATTTTATCAGAGCAAAAAGATAATTGTTTTATCATATATACAAGATACCCATATGAGGATTTTATTTGAAATTAAAAGAATACATATGGAAATCATAATGGTCGAGCTCCGTAAGAGAAAATATTAAAGTAAGATTGATTTCTTCAGAATAACAAATACCCATATCTAGTTTTGTTTTGGAGAGTACAAAATGTGATTTTCCTTTGGTGGGTCGAGCTTCAGAATAGAGAATATCAGTTTTCATTTGATTCTCATGATACCCATGAAAGGGTTTGTCCTCAAATGTGAAAAAGAAAGAGATTCCTATTTTGGGTCGAGCCCAAAAGCTTTAAATATGCTTTTTCTAAGATACTCATGGTGCGGCCTGTGCATGGCCATAAAATCATAAGTGAAAGAGAAGTTTTTTTGAGCTCTTTGAAGAGAGAGATATATGCTTAGAGCGCAATTTACTAGTTCAAGCCTATAGGAGATCATATATATCCATGGCCAAAGCCTTATAAAGTCTCAAAACCCCAAGAAAAACATCCAGTGTGAGCTCATGTAGGGTGGCCAGTGGAGATAAAGAACACATAAATAACAAAATATAAGCATAGGAAGTAAGGATCCATCACATAAATTAAGTATAGCCACGGCCACAAGACTAGAAAGTTCAAGAGTGAAGCCATAAAGGCTATAAACAAGAAGCTTACCTTACGTGCAGAGAAGAAGAGAGATCCTCGAGCAAGCTTTCTCATGGAGTTCCAAACAAAAGCCTAAGTTCATGCTCGTGCATAGCGGCCAAGAAGAATAGTCACAGGAAATGTAAGAGAAAAATCAGAAATAGGCATGTACAGGCCGCGGCCTTAATGGCTTTTCTTGCTCTTTGAATGAAGTGAAAAATCCACAATAGTAAACAAATCAAGCTTACCCAGTCAAAGATTCGACTATTTGAAGGCAAGAATGAAGATTCCTAAGCATGTGAGCTAAGGACTGAGCTAAATCATGGTGGCAGCGTGCTCTCTCAGGCAGAGCAAGTTTTTCCAAAGTGATGATTGAGAAAACGAAATCATTTTTAGGGTTTGACTTCTTTTGTCCCATGCCCTAATTCGAGCTAAGTCAAACATTATAATTACCTTGAATATTCACCTTTGACAATAGCATGTGGAGAAATTTGAAATTAGGGTTATTTTTGCATTATCAATTTGAAATATGAAGCTTAATGTTTTGGTGGCCAAATTCTCATATGCCTAGGTCAATGTGTCTAAGTCCTTAGGTCTGGTGCTTCTACTTTTAACATTCATATTTTTTCTTAAGTGAAAAGTGTAGTGTCAATGCCTTAGGATTATTTTATGGATTTTGAAGGAAGTTATTTAAGATATGAATGGTAAATATCTTATGACCTAAGGTTAATATCACTCATGACTTAGGGATTTTTATTTTCAATTGATTTTTGAGAAATCAATTAGAGTATTGAGAGAACAATATTTCCTTGATATTTTTTATGATTTTTTAAAAGAAAAATCAAGCATTGTATTGGTGGAATAAAGATGTATTTATTTTTGCAAAAGATTTAGCAATCTTTAAATTGCAAAAAATAGACAAATTGTAAAATATGCAATGATGTAAAGCTGAGTCATAAAGCAATCCTTTATAAATTTTTCTATGATTTATTGCTATTTTTAGCAGATTGTATTGACTTTTTCTCTTGGTCAGATTTGAGTTTCATCTTGGAGAGATAAGGTATTTTTCTCGCTTTTAAAGCAGATTTAGCCTATTTTTAGAGGCTTTTCAGTATGATCATAAAAGTAGTGTGCTTTTTCTGCTTTTATGCAGTATTTTAAGATAGTTTGGAGGCTTTTTTCCTTGAGCTCGGATTAGGGTTTCTTGAGAGATATTTTTGAAGAGACTTAGTTTTTTTTTCTCTTCCCAGTTTAGGATACAGTTTCTAGCTTTTAGCATTCTTAAGCTTGTAAACTCAGTGGTACTTAGTTCAGACAGACACTCTTTTAGTTTCAATAATACAACAGAGTTCTTTTCATTTTCTTGTCTCAAATATGGTAACAACAGTTTGATGTCTTTGTGTTTTCAAATTTGAAGCCTTAAATGTCCTGCTTTTATGAGTTTTCTGCACATAATTTCATGTTTTCAGGTTGTATGATGTACTCAATGCCTTTGGATCTTCATATAAATTACTGATGAAATCATGTACCAATGAGATTGTGAGAACTATTGTAATTGAGAAATTGTTGTGAGTGGCAAAATCTGGATTTTTCAAAAATAACAAGTTAATCACCAGTTAGTTTTAAGTTTTGATTTCAGTCCATCCTTCTAACTCTTTCTTTCATAAAAATATTTAAAATAGGATCAATCATTCAAAGAACCAACTCACTCTATAGATTACTTCTTCATTCAGATCGCCCACATCTGAAGAAGGTTTCCATGTTTCAGTAGATTGTTGAATCTTATATTCAACAGGGTGCAAATCTGATTGACAACAATAACATAATATCAAAAGACCACTCACAAAACTAAACAACAATAAATCACCAAAAATATAATAATAGACCACTTCCAACATATTACAACAATAAGTCACAAATCATATCATCAATAAATCTCAAGACATAATATCAATAGACCACTTCCAGAGGATTTCAATAAAAACATCTCAAAAGGAATGCTAGAGGAGAGTGTCATCGCATCACCTTACATGGATTATCCAGACATCCTATCTCAAGGTGTTGCCTCCATCTATACATGGATTATCCAGAGAACCTGTCACTAGGTGCCACCTCCATATATGGTTATCTTGGCTACCTATCTCAAGGGGCCGCTCCATAGGGTTACTCATGCGGAATCATTAACCTCTCGTGGAGACGAGGCAAGAATCATGCCAACTATAGCCTTCTCAACCCACCTTTAGTCTATGATAGCACTAACAGGTAGAAGAGGCATCCATAATTATCTTATTAATGTTTAACTACCCACTCCCTAATTAATTACTTAGGTTATCATTTGTTACTCTAACTCTAACGTGGGTTACCCTGACAGCCCCTTAGTGTGTTGGCCCCCACGTAGAGCCACTCTCTTTAGAAACCCAAAACATAAAATCCAACACTGGAAGGAGTTGTACCACAAGAACACTGAACCAAGAAATGGAACATCTGCGAGGCAAATACATCTCACCAAAATCATATGAAACACATCCATAAAATGGTACAACCCACGTCTAAACTCAAGTCACAACTATAGCGAAAACATAGGGCCAAATATCAATTACAAGATCAAATATAACCAACCATTTCCCGACCTCTAGAAGTCCCTAAGAAATAACTTAAGCTCCTCCAGAAGGATAAACTAACTCAAGGACTTTCCCATATGACACAAATCCAATAAAGAGAAAACCACAATTGATTCAACGAATAATCTCAAGAGTACACAATTAAGTTAAACAACTCCATATAACACATTTAAAAACACAATAATTTCATCACATAAATAAATAAATTACCTACTCGAGAATATTCAATTTAATTAAAAGCACATAGTTTATTTCCATATATACGCATATATATATATAGTTCATCTATTAAAAATCATGCTTTTAAATCATATTATAAAAATGTCTTTACACATTACTATTATTTATAGTAGTTTATATATATACATATATATCTATATATACACATATATATCTATATATACACACATATATATATATACATATATATATATATACATATTTATTAATATACATACATATATATATATATAAATATATTTATAACATATACATTTCATATATATAAAAAAAAAAATTAAAATAAAATCAAAATTTAAAAGAACCCCATTTTACAACACATACTGCACGCAATGTGAGGTACCTCCCACTGTGGGGAGGCTGTAGCCCCCACACGGTTGTGTCTCGCAGCCTCGGCTGCTATGCGCAGCTTATGGTGGCTACGTACAGCATTCCACAGGGGGCCATGGGTGGTACGGCTTTGGCCGATCACCACCCCCAATATTATTATTTTTTTATTTTTTTTTTTAAGTTTTTTTTCTATATTAAATTTCATTAAAAAACAAAAAAATGCCATATATATACAGAATCCGTACTGTAACAAAAGGAATATATATGTTTAAAAGAACAGTATATAACATATGTACATGTATATATATATATATATATATATACATATGTATAGGTATATATATACATATATATATATAGGTATATATATATATATATATATATATATATATTTGTCCAAATAACACAAAATAAATAAACAAATAGGATGAAAACTAGTCCAATTTAATTTCCTTCAATCATAGAAAAATATGGGTAAACAATTTTAATACCCTAATAAATTGATTTTCTTTCAAATCAAGAATTTTAGCAACAAGATTTATTGAAGAAATTTAGAAGATTTTTTTTCAATAGATTTTTACAGAACACTAAAAGATTTAACACAAACAATATTTCTAAAACAAAATCCTCTTTCAAACATAAATCTCAATTTAAAGAATGGCAGACATTATTTTTCGTTTTCCCTTACAGAACAATCAAAAGGAAACAAAAGAATTAATTAATCAAAAAGAACCTGGAGTCCTTCATGTGATGACAAATCCAAACACGGTAACCCTTCTTCCTCTTTCGAAAATGAACTTCTTTTGTAGATCCTTCTCAAATTCCTTTCAGCTAACTTCTGAATAAATCTGTTATTCTTTTCTTACAAAACATTTTTTTCTAACAGAGAAGCACAAAAAACATGTCTTTTTCTTTTCCAGACAAAACCAAAAAAACCATTGTGTGTGTGTGTAGAAACTTCTTTTTTTCTCACAATAAAAATAATGAAAAATAAATAAAGCTCTTCTTTTTTCTCAAAAATCCAACCCATCCATTGGTTCTTTTTCTTGTTTTAAAAGCTCACACTTATCTCACAAATTTTAAATAAAAGTTCATTATTTTCACATGATCTTATCCCCCCAAGATATTCTCTTCTGATTTTCTAATTTTAATATCTTGAAAAAGATAATTTATAATTATCACTAACATTATTTATTTAAATTAATTATTTACACCTTTTAATTAATTAAATAACTTTTAATTTACAACATTTAACTCCAAAATTACAATTACTCGCAATTAATCATATCCACAAAATATCATTAATTTATTCCATATAAAGTAAAAATAAATTAAATAACAACTAACCATAATTAAAAATAAATAAACAAAAACCAATACAGAGACAAGGACAAAGCCAAAACCATGACACCGCAAGACTCACAACGAGGTGACGGACTTGGGACGGGGACACTTCCTTATCAACTCCCTTTTTCAACATCGTACCTGTTGGGTTAATTTAATGCTTTCCCTGTCCTGCCGAAGCAGGTGGAATCGAGACTTTATTCCTACTATTCCTACATACAAACAAACGTCAAGTAACATATAAATCTCCATTGCAGACACACCATGAAAGGTAATCGCGGGGTAGCAGGGCACTCGCAAGCAAGTGATGCTACTCCCTCCTTTCACCAAGACTCACTAGCAAATACATTAGAAACCATAGCAACATAGAATCACAACATCACCACATATAATATTATAGAAAAACCATAGCATAACCAAATGATATAACCACCACATAATGTATCATCAAACATCATAAATAATGTCAAGTGTTGCAAACTAACCAGACTATGAATCCACACACAACCAAGTCAATGAACTAATCACCATCACAAACCAAGTATCAAACCAACACATAACAGTATCAAAGAGTAGCAACAACATGAGGGGTATTACATCCTCCCCCCCAAAAACATGGCTTACTCCTGGAAGCTAGTGAATAAATAATGGTAAGCACGCAAAGGTTGACTAGTTTTTTTTCAAATCAGTCAGGCTGGCTGCTTTAATGACTTCATTACTAGAAGGCGTCCATTTCATTCTTTCTCGACGAAGTCTCCTTAGAGCTTCAACCAAAGTCTCCAGGTCTGAAAGCATGGAGCATTTGGAATAATCATACCGAAGTCTAATTTTCCATAGCCGTTTGACTATCAAATCACGGAGCTTCTTTTGAGGTGTTTTCTATATCTTCATCCTAGAAAAACACCAAAGGATAGATTTTATTTTAAAACCCACACTCACCACATGCACACACAAATTAACTTCACAGAGAACACACCACAAGACTACACAAAAGTAACTTAAGGGTAACACAAGGGTAACATAAGGGTAACACATGGGTCCAAAATGCATTTTTGGTAGGAAGAATATCAGTGCATTGCGCACTACACCGAGGGTCCTATCCTTTCCACCGAATTTTTGTACCTTTGAACCTACATCACCTAGAGACAAACTCGGATAACCAAGTGTAGATTACACAAATGAAACGACACCCCCTCAAGAGTACGAGCAACTAGGTCAACACAATGGGCTCATAGTGCCTCAGTGTTTGAACCTAAGCTCTAATACCATGTGTAATGCCCTGCCACGCAACCCCAAATAAAACTAATACATCTAACATTTATGGTACAATTTTTTTTAAAAAAAACTATTAAAGTGTATAAATTATTGTATACATTAAATTTAAAAGATTACAAATTAAACACCTAAGTCCTTTGGGGTACACGAGGTGACATTACATAGCTAACCCATTCATTCACTTAACTTCAATTTTAAACATTAATAAATGATAAAAAATGTGACAAGAATAATCCATATAAAACCATACATGCAAATTACAATAAATTAATCATGAAGATATAAAGTACATATTTCCACAGATACAACATAACATTAATAGTATTTACATATGGTAATTCAAGAATGATTTACACGGTATGATAATACATTACATCAATTTGATAGTACATCTCAATTAACACATATACATAATTACATCATAGGTCTTCCCAACACACGTGGGAGTGATACATCAATATATAAAATACATTTAGAGTACAAATATACATCTAGTAACATACGAATCTTGGATCACTGCATCAATAAAACTCTGCATTGAATGGTACAACTGCATCCAAGGGAACCCAATGGGGTGCGTAGCACATTCCACCCAACCACCCCCATGCAGGGAGTAAACAAGGAAGGATCCCTGACCAAGCGCATCCAAACAGAAAACACAAGACTAACTCCAGACAAAGATAACATAATATCAAAAGACCACTCACAAAACTAAACAACGATAAATCACCAAAAACATAACAATATACCACTTCCAACATATTACAACAATAAGTCACAAATCATATCATCAATAAATCTCAAGAAAATATCAATAGACCACTTCTAGAGGATTTCAATAAAAACATCTCAAAAGGAATGCTAGAGGAGAGTGTCATCGCATGGCCTTACATGGATTATCCAGACATCCTGTCTCAAGGTGTTGCCTCCATCTATACATGGATTATCCAGACAACCTATCACCAGGTGCCACCTCCATCTATGGTTATCCTGACTGCCTATCTCAAGGCGTCGCTCCATAGGGTTATTCATGCAGAACCGTTAACCTCTCGTGGAGACAAGGCAACAATCATGCCAACCATGGCCTTATCAGCCCACCTTTAGTCTATGATAGCACTAACAGGTGGATGAGGCATCCATAATTATCTTATTAATGCTTAACTACCCACCCCCCAATTAATTACTTAGGTTATCATTTGTTACTCTAACTCTAACGTGGGTTACCTTGGCAGCCCCTAAGTGCGCCGACCCCCACATAGAGCCACTCTCTCTAGAAACCCAAAACATAAAATCCAACACCAAGGAGTTGTACCACAAGAACACTGAACCAACAAATGGAACATCCGCAAGGAAAAACCATCTCGTCAAAATCATATGAAACACATCCATAAAACGGTACAACCCACGTGTAAACTCAAGTCACAACTATAGCCAAAACATAGGGCCAAATATCAATTACAAGATCAAATATAACCAACCATTGCCCGACCTCTAGAAGTCCCCAAGAAATAACTTAAGCTCCTACAGAAGGATAAACTAACTCAAGGACTTTCCCACATGACACAAATCCAATAAAGAGAAAACCATAATAGATTCAACGAATAATCTCGAGAGTACACAATTATGTTAAACAACACCATATAACATATTTCAAAACACAATAATTTCATCACATAAATAAATAAATTAACTGCTCGAGAATATTCAATTTAATTCAAAGCACATAGTTTATTTCTAATTTCCTCGATTATAGCAACTTTTATAAAAAATATCTAATTAATTCCATAATTTCCACATATAATGATATATATATATATACATATATACCTACATATACATATATACATATATATACATATATACCTATATATATATATAAATAGTTCATCTATTAAAAATCATGCTTTTAAATCATATTATAAAAATCCCTTTACACATTACTGTTATTTACAGCAGTTTATATATATACATATATATTAAAATACATACATACATATATATATATATATATATTTATAACATATAAATTTCATATATATAAAAAAAACAAATTAAAATAAAATCTAAATCTAAAAGAACCCCATTTTACAACACATACCTTACACAGTGTGAGGTACTGCATACCTCCCACTGTGGGGAGCCCGCAGCCCCCACACGACTACGTCCCGCAGCCTCGGCTGCTATGCACAGCCTATGGTGGTTGTGTACATCCTTCCACATGGGATCGTGGGTGGTACGACTTCGACTAACCACCACCCCCAAAATAAATTTTTTTATATATTTATTTTATTTTTTATTTTTTCTATATTAAATTTCATTCAAAAACAAAAAATACCATATATACACAAAATTCATACTGTAACAAAAGGAATATATATATATATTTAATAGAATAGTATATAACATATGTACATGTATATATATATACATATATATATACATATATATATATATACATATATATATATTTAATAGAACAGTATATAACATATGTACATGTATATATATATACATATATATATATATATATATTTCATATATATATATAGGTATATATATATATTTGTCCAAATAACACAAAATAAATAAACAAATAGGATGAAAACCAGTCCAATTCAATTTCCTTGAATCACAGAAAAATATGGGTAAACAATTTTAATACCCTAATAAATTGATTTTCTTTCAAATCAAGAATTTTAGCAACAAGATTTATAGAAGAAATTCAGAAGATTTTTTTTCAATAGATTTTTACAAAACACTAAAAGATTTAACACAAACAATATTTCTAAAACAAAACCCTCTTTCAAACATAAATCTCAATTTAAACAATTGCAGACATGATTTTCGTTTTCCCCTACAGAACAATCAAAAGGAAACAAAAGAATTAATTAATCGAAAAGAACCTAGGGTCCTTCGTGTGATGAAAAATCCAAACACGGTAACCCTTCTTCATCTTTCAAAAATGAACTTCTTTTGCAGATCCTTCTCAAATTCCTTTCAGCTAACTTCTGAATAAATCTGTTATTCTTTTCTTACAGAACAATTTTTTTCTAATAGAGAAGCACAAAAAACCTATCTTTTTTCTTTTCTAGACAAAACCAAAAAAACCATTGTGTGTGTGTAGAAACTTCTTTTTTTCTCACAATAAAAATAATGAAAAATAAATAAAGCTCTTCTTTTTTCTCAAAAATCCAACCCATCCATTGGTTCTTTTTCTTGCTTTAAAAGCTCACACTTATCTCACAAATTTTAATTAAAAATTCATTATTTTCACATGATCTTATCCCCACAGGATATTCTTTTCTGATTTTCTAGTTTTAATATCTCGAAAAAGATAATTTATAATTATCACCAATATTATTTATTTAAATTAATTACTTACACCTTTTAATTAATTAAATAACTTTTAATTTACAACATTTAATTCCAAAATTACAATTACTCGCAATTAATCATATCCACAAAATATCATTAATTTATTCCATATAAAGTAAAAATAAATTAAATAACAACTAACCATAACTAAAAATAAATAAACAACAACAACCAATACAGAGACAAGGACAAATCCAAAACCATGGCACCGCAAGACTCACAACGAGGTGACGGACTTGGAAAGGGGACACTTCCTTATCAACTCCCTTTTTCAATATTGTACCCATTGGGTTAATTTAATGCTTGCCCTGTCTTGCCGAAGCAGGTGGAATCGAGACTTTATTCCTACAATTCCTGCATACAAACAAATGTCAAGTAATATATAAATCTCAATTGTAGACACACCGTGAAAGGTAATCGCAGGGTAGCAGGGCACTCACAAGCAAGTGATGCTACTCCGTCCTTTCACCAAGACTCACTAGAAAATACATTAGAAACCATAGCAACATAGAATCACAACATCACCACATATAATATTAAAGAAAAACTATAGCATAACCAAATGATATAACCACCACATAATGTATCATCAAACATCATAAGTAATGTCAAGTTGTGCAAACCAACCAAACTATGAATCCACACACAACCATGTTGGTGAACTAATCACCATCAAATACCAAGTATCAAACCAACACATAATAGTATCAAAGAGTATCAAAGAGTAGCAACAACATGAGGGGTATTACATCACACATTCCATTGTTGTGTTTAAATTTCACTCGATTGAAAAAAAAAGTGCACAAAATAATTGTAAATGGGAAAACATAGTGTTGAGTTTCAGTTATTTTAATCTCTCTATTCAAATGTAAAGGGTTGTCTCATGGTAGGCTGCTTGCTTCTTAATACCCATGGTTTTGTAACATGGAATGTTACAAAAAACTATAAATGTGTTAAAAATCACATATTTCATTGTTGTGTTTACATTTTGCATGATTGAAAAAAAAGTGCAGAAAATAATTGTAATTTGGAAATACAATGTTGGGTTTCAGTTATTTGAATCTCCCCATTTAAATGTAAAGGGTTTTCTCATGGAGGGTTGCTTGCCTCTTAACATGCACGGTTTTGAAACATGGAATGTTACAAAATAGTATGAATGTCTTCAAAATAATACATTCCATTGTTGTGTTTTAATTTCACTCAATTGAAAAAAAAAGTGCACAAAATAATTGTGGATGCAAAACATAGTGTTGGGTTTCAGTTATTTGAATCTCCCTATTTAAATGTAAAAGGTTGTCTGATGATGGGTTGCTTGCTTCTTAACACCCACGGTTTTGCAGCATGGAATGTTACAAAACAGTATGAATGTCTTCAAAATCATAAATTCCATTGTTGTGTTTCGATTGAAAAAGAAAGTGCAGAAAATAATTGTAAATTAGAAACACAGAGTTGGGTTTCAGTTATTTGAATCTCCCTATTTAAATGTAAAAATTTGTCTCATGGTGGGTTGCTTGCTTCTTAACACCCACAGTTTTGCAACATGGAATGCTACAAGAAAGTATGAATGTCTTCCAAATCCAACATTCCATTGTTGTGTTTAAATTTCATTCGATTGAAAAAAAAGTGCACAAAATAATTGTAAATGGGAAACACAATGTTGGGTTTCGGTTATTTGAATCTCCCTATTTAAATGTAAAGGGTTGTCTCATGTTGGGTTTCTTGCTTCTTAACACCCACGGTTTTGCAACATGGAATGTTACAAAATAGTGTGAATGTCTTCAAAATCACACATTCCATTGTTGTGTTTAAATTTCACTCAATTGAAAAAAAAGTGCACAAAATAATTGTAAATGGGAAACACAGTGTTGGGTGTAGTTATTTGAATCTCCTTGTTTAAATGTAAAGGGTTGTCTCATGGTGGGTTGCTTTCTTCTTAACACCCATGATTTTGCAACATGGAATATTACAAGACAGTATGAATGTCTTCCAAATCACACATTCCATTGTTGTGTTTAAATTTCACTCAATTGAAAAAAACATTACACAAAATAATTGTAAATGGGAAACACAATGTTGGGATTCAATTTTTTGAATCTCAATGTTTAAATGTAAAGGGTTGTCTCATGGTGGGTTTCCTCCTTCTTAACACCCTTGATTTTGCAACATGGAATATTACAAGACAGTATGAATGTCTTCCAAATCACACATTCCATTGTTGTGTTTAAATTTCACTCAATTGAAAAAAAAATTACACAAAATAATTGTAAATGGGAAACACAATGTTGGGATTCAGTTATTTGAATCTCAATGTTTAAATGTAAAGGGTTGTCTCATGGTGGGTTTCCTCCTTCTTAACACCCTTGATTTTGCAACATGGAATGTTACAAGATAGTATGAATTTCTTCAAAATCACACATTCCATTGTTGTGTTTAAATTTTACTTGATTGACAAAAAAAGTGCACAAAATAATTGTAAATGGGAAAACACAGTGTTGAGTTTCAGTTATTTGAATCTCCCTGTTCAAACATAAAGGATTTCCTCATGGTGGGTTGCTTACTTCGTAACACCCACAGTTTGGAAACATGGCATGTTACAAAACACTATAAATGTGTTCAAAATCACATATTTCATTGTTGTGTTTAAATTTTGCACGATTGAAAAAAAATGCAAAAAATAATTGTAATTGGGAAAACACAATGTTGGGTTTCAGTTATTTGAATCTCTTTGTTTAAATGTAAAGGGTCGTCTCATGGTGGGTTGCTTACTTCTTAACACCCACATTTTTGCAACAGGGAATGTTACAAGACAGTATGAATTTCTTCCAAATCACACATTCCATTGTTGTGTTTAAATTTCACTCGATTGAAAAAAAAAGTGCACAAAATAATTGTAAATGGGAAACACAGTGTTGGGTTTCAATTATTTGAATCTCCCTATTTAAATGTAAAGGGTTGTCTCATGTTGGGTTGCTTGCTTCTTAAGACCCATAGTTTTGCAACATGGAATGTTACAAAACAGTGTGAATGTCTTCAAAATCACACATTCCATTGTTGTGTTTAAATTTCACTAGATTGAAAAAAAAGTGCACAAAATAATTGTAAATGGGAAACACAGTGTTGGGTTTCAGTTATTTGAATCTCCATGTTTAAATGTAAAGAGTTGTCTCATAGTGGGTTGCTTGCTTCTTAACACACACGATTTTGCAACATGGAATGTTACAATATAGTATGAATGTCTTTGAAACCACACGTTCCATTGTTGTGTTTAAATTTCACTCGATTGAAAAAAAAAAGTGCACAAAATAATTGTAAATGGGAAAACACAGTGTTGACTTTCGATTATTTGAATCTCCCTATTCAAATGTAAAGGATTGTCTCATGGTGGGTTGCTTGCTTCTTAAAACTAACGGTTTTGCAACATGGCATGTTACAAAACAGTCTAAATGTGTTCAAAATCACATATTCCATTTTTATTTTTAAATTTTGCATGATTGAAAAAAAGTGCAGAAAATAATTGTAATTAGGAAAACACAATGTTGGGTTTCAATTATTTAAATCTCCCTGTTTTAAATGTAAAGGGTTATCTCATGGTGGGTTGCTTGCTTCTTAACACTCACAGTTTTGCAACAGGGAATGCTACAAGACAGTATGAATTTCTTCCAAATCACACATTCCATTGTTGTGTTTAAATTTCACTCGATTGAAAAAAAAGTGCACAAAATAATTGTAAATGGGAAACACAGTGTTGGGTTTCAATCATTTGAATCTCCCTATATAAATGTAAAGTGTTGTCTCATGTTGGGTTGCTTGCTTCTTCACACCCATAGTTTTGCAACATGGAATGTTACAAAATAGTATGAATGTCTTCAAAATCACACATTCCAGTGTTGTGTTTTAATTTCACTTGATTGAAAAAAAAAGTGCACAAAATAATTGTAAATGGGAAACACAGTGTTGGGTTTCAGTTATTTGAATCTCCCTGTTTAAATGTAAAGGGTTGTCTCATGGTGGGTTTCTTGCTTCTTAACACCCACAATTTTGCAACATAGAATGTTACAAAATAGTATGAATGTATTCCAAATTACACATTCCATTGTTATGTTTAAATTTCACTCGAATGAAAAGAAAATGCACAAAATAATTATAAATGGGAAACATAGTGTTGGGTCTCAGTTATTTGAATCTCCCTATTTAAATGTAAAGGGTTGTCTCATGGTGGGTTACTTGCTTCTTAACACCCACAATTTTGCAACATGGAATGTTACAAAATAGTATGAATATCTTTAAAATTACACAGTCCATTGTTGTGTTTAAATTTCACACGATTTAAAAAAAAAGTGTGCAGAATAATTGCAATTGGGAAAAAACAGTGTTGGGTTTCAATTATTTGAATCTCCCTATTTAAATGTGAAGGTTTGTCTCATGGTGGGTTGCTTGCTTCTTCATGCCCACAATTTTGCAACATAGAATGTTACAAAACCGTATGAATGCCTTCAAAATCACACATTCCCGTTGTGTTTAAATTTGGCATGATTGAAAAACAAGTGCACAAAATAATTCTAAATGGGAAAACATAGTGTTGGGTGTCAGTTATTTGAATCTCCATATTTAAATGTAAATGGTTTTCTTATGATGGGTTGCTTGCTTCTTAACACCCATGGTTTTGTGACATGGAATGTTACAAGACAGTATCAATGTCTTCAAAATCACACATTTCATTGTGTTTTAATTTTTGCATGAGTGAAAGAAAAGTGCACAAAATAATTGTAATTCTGAAAATAAAGTTATTTGAATCTCCTTGTTGAAATGTCAAGGGTCATGTCATCGAGGTTTGGTTGCTTCTTAACACCTACGGTTTTGCAACATTGAATGTTACAAAACCATATGAATGTCTTCAAAATCACGCATTCAATTGTTGTGTTTAACTTTCGCATGATTGAAAAAATCAAGTGCAAAAAAGAAATGTGATTTTGGAAAATAAACTGTTGGGTTTCAGTTATTCCAATGTCCTTGTTTAAATGTCAAGGGTTGTCTCATGGTGGGTTGTTTGCTTCTTAACACCTACGGTTTTGGAACATGGAATGTTAAAAAACCATATGAATGTCTTCAAAATCACACATTCCATTGTTGTGTTTCAATTTTGCATGATTGAAAGAAAAGCACACAAAATAATTGTGATTTGGAAAACACATTGTTGGGTTGTAGTTATTTGAATCTCCTTGTTTAAATGTGAAGGGTTGTGTGATGGTGGGTTTCTTGCTTCTTAACACCCATGGTTTCGTAACATGGAATGTTACAAAATAGTATGAATGTCATCAAAATCACACATTCCATTATTGTGTTTAAATTTCGCACGATTGAAAGAAAAGTGCACCAAATAATTGTAATTTGGAAAACACAATGTTGGGTTTCAGTTATTTGAATCTCCTTGTTTAAATGTAAATGGTTTGTCATGGTGGGTTGCTTGCTTCTTAACACCCACAGTTTTGCAACATGGAGTTTTACAAAATAGTATGTCTTCAAAATCACACATTCTATTGTTATGTTTAAATTTTTGCATGATTCAAAAAAAAGTGCATAAAATATTTGTAATTCGGAGAACATAGTGTTGGGTTTCAGTTATAAGTACTTTATTTGTAGCTTTGGAGTAGTTGCTTCCTTATCGGTCCTTAGGACATCAACGTCCATTTTTTGAATAGAGTTTTGAGTGTCTTCAATACTTGTTTGTAGCTTTGCAGCCACTCTTTGCTTAGCTTTGAGAGTTTTTTTCTCATTAGAGAATGTAGAGGTTTTCTATTTGATAAGTTATTTACAAAACTTGTCTACCTTTTCACATATGGCTCTCATGTCTCCAGCCAACTATTTCTCTTTTTTTGGAATGAAAACCTTTTTCTTATTTACACAATATGAATGTAATGAAAGGGACATCTTCAAAAAATAAAACAAGTCACAACTAGACTAGAAATTGTGTTTGAACTTTCTCTAATTAATAAACTATAGGCAAGTTGGAAAACATTGTGGGTTGTAGTTTCTATATGTTTTCTTGTTGTAAGCTGAAGGGTGGAATTTTTTGCTTTTGTGCTTGATGTTCTTTTTCTATTCATGCTTAGTTTTATGTTCATAGATGTTTGAATTCATTGACTCATTTTTTTATCACCAGATGCAAAGATCATGTTTTTTTTTATTTTCACATTGTTGGCAACCATAGAAGTAATTACATGTTATTATTCATGTTAGGCTTGTAGGCTACATTAAAAGTTGCAGGTTGGACTTCCCATCCTATTGTTCAACCTGCACTTTTTTAGTTCATGAATTGTCATATACACTTTTGCTGGTCATGTTAACTCACCCCAACTAGAAGGGTCGATATCACATGTCTGCTCATGTAAAAAAGGTTTGTACACCCCATATACTGTGATGTCTTATTCTTATTTCAGGTGAGGTTGTGATTTTACATGTGGTATTTATGTCCGCTTTGAGGTTCTAGTAGACACTGTGTTTTCCAACATGCATTGGTTGACATCATGGTTGATAGGAAAATTTACACATGTATGACTTTCTTGATTCACTCCATTACTAATTCATGATTTTATCAACAAATTCAAAAAAAAATTATTCTTTTGGTGTTGTTGGCAGAAATGGATGCACATTTATTTACATAGAAGGTTTTAAAAGGTTTTGGTTTCCCTCTAACCTTTCCTCTCTATTTACAGATCTACACATGCACCCAACCAAGGTATCTTCCCTAATACATCCATTCTTGCAACTGTGGAATTAATTACATAGTGTTATGCACATTACACTCATACACCACATACAAAGTTGCAAGTTGAACCACTCATCATGTGGTTCAACCTTCATTTCCTTTTTTCATGAATTTCTAGATGTGCCTTTGTTGCACATGTTAAGTCACCCTAAACAGAAGGATAAATATCACAACATGCCTCCTCAAGTAAAAGAGGTTTGTACACCCCATATTCTCTGAAATATTTGTTATATTTACATACGGGGTTGTGGTCTTTATGTCAACATGGAGGTTCATCTGCACGCTGTGTTTTCCAACCTGCATTCACTTACATCATGGTTGATAGAAAATTTTACACCTTTATACCTTTCCTCATACTCTCCATTACTGATTCATATTTTTTTCAACAAATGCAACAAACATGTTATCATGTTGGCATTGCTCGCAGCAATGGATGCACTTATTCTTTTTACATACAATGTTGTCATCAAAGGTTTTACTTTCCCTCTAACCCTTCCTCTCCTTTAACACTTACACATGCAGCACAACCAATGTATCTTCCCATGATAATACATTTGTTGTTACTATTGTATAAGTAATTACATATTATGATGCATGTTACACACCTATGCCACATACAAAGTTATAGGTTGAGCCACTGATCGTGTGGTTCAACCTTCACTTGTTTATTTTGTTAATTGCTAGATGTGTTTTTTCTCCTTATGTTAAGTCATGCAAAATGGAAGGATAAATACCACAACATGCTTCCTTAGGTAAAAGAGGTTTGTACACTGCATATTCTCTAAAATCTTTGTTATATTTACATGCGGGGTTGCAGTCTTTATGTCAACGTGGAGGTTCATCTACATGCTATGTTTTCCAACCTGCGTTTTCTTACATCATGGTTGATAGAAAATTTTACACCTTTATACATTTCCTAATTCTCTCCATTATTGATTCATTTTTTTTTTCAGCAAATGCAACAAACATGTTATCATTTTGGCATTGCTCGCAGCACTGGATGCACTTATTCTTTTTACATACAAGGTTGTCATCAAAGGTTTTTCTTTCCCTCTAACCCTTCCTCTCCTTTAACACTTACACACATAGCACAACCAATGTATCTTCCCATGATAATACATCTATTGTTGCTATTATATAAGTAATTACATACTGTGATGCATGTTACACTCCTACGCCACATACGAAGTTCTAGGTTGAACCATTGATCATGTGGTTCAACCTTCACTTGTTTATTTTGTTAATTGCTAGATGTGCTTTTGCTCCTCATGTTAAGTCACGTGAAATAGAAGGCTGAATATCACAACATGCCTCCTCAGGTAAAAGAGGTTTGTACACCCCATATTCTCTGAAATCTTTGTTATATTTAGATGTGGGGTTGCGGTCTTTATGTCAACGTGGAGGATCATCTACATGCTTGTTTTCCAACCTACATTCGCTTTCATCATGGTTGATAGAAAATTTTGCAGCTTTATACCTTTCCTCATACTCTCCATTACTAATTCAATTTTTTTCAACAAATGCAAAAAACATGTTATCATTTTGGCATTGCTCACAGCAATGGATGCACTTGTTTTTTCTTTTTTTGCATACAAGGATGTCATCAAAGGTTTTTCTTGTCATTTTTTGTTGTCATTGTCTATGTCCATGTGTACGTTGAGATGGATTGACCGATTTCTAGCTCGTGTTTCTATTGTATTTTATGTGTAGCTTGATTTAATCTATCACCTTTAATTTTCCTCAGTTGAAGTCGACAACCTCATATTTGTTTCACTTGCTTGACAGTTATGCAATCACATTTTATCTATGTTTAATGAATGATTTCTTTCTTTTTCTTGACACAATCCACACTAATTTTAAATATTCGTCCAATTCTGTCATTTCCTAGAATGGGGAGAGGTTTGAAATGGAAGAAGCAAGATGAATTGCAGGTGCAAGATGTACAAAATGGAGGCTCTCCTTTTTCCTCTTCTGATTTGGAATAGGTTGCTATTTAAGTAAACAAGGATAAGGTCCCTGACCTTGTTGCAGAAATTCCTCTTATGAGACTTGATCATTTCATTAGTGGTGAAATGTCTGTTGAAGATTTTGAAACTAAATTTGTTTACAAGAAAACAAGAGAACCTACCACCTCATGTCCCCTCAATGACAAAACTTATGGCAAAACAATTTTGTAGCAGAGGTTTGTATCTTTCGACATTCATTTCTATGGTTGATTGATATTTTACTCTCTCTTGGTTCAACATGATGAGATGGTGCCTTTTTCATAGCTACTGGTGTCAATATGGTCCTCAAGACAATAGAGGCCAACCTCCACCAGAGAAGAAACCACATACGACATTTATACAAATGCGAGGTTTTCAATACCACTTCATGGTAAAGGTTATGAATGGAAAACCTGATGTTTCCTATATTATCTACAAAGAAATGTTCCACATTGATAAAAAGGTCAATTTTTCCATGGCATTCATGACACAAGTGGAGAGAAGCATTCTATATTTTCCGCTAATCTATTTGAGAAATGAAAAATCTATATTGAAAGCCTTTTGCTCATGGACATCAGTGCCAATGCAATAATGGATAGACATATCAATGATCCTGTCTTATGTGGCATGATGTCCAAGAGAGATCAATTCCTTACAAGAAAGGATGTAATGAATTCTTGGTGAAAGGTGCATTCTACTCACACACAAAAACACAAAATCAATTCGACAAGTATCCTACTATGGAGTGGATAGGACTTTGACAACTTCTTCTACTTTCAATGGCCCGATGGGAGCAATACATCTTTTGTTATTGGGTTTCAAACTCCATGGATGCTGGATAGGATGGTTAGCCACTCGCACAATTCAGTCATCTCAATGGATTCCACGTTTGCAACTAAAAAATGTGGGGTGAGGCCTTACAAACATTGAAAAATAGTTCTTCGTGTTTTTAATGATCTTGCTAGTTGTAAACCTGAAAATGCTAATGTTGAGTTGTTCTGTCTATAGTATCCATTGTATACTCTCCTTTTTTTCAACGAACAATAGAGTGGTGTTTCGGTTGCATGGGTAGTCTCCTCATGAAACAAGACTGAGGACATCTCTACATGGCTACGCGTATTGCATGACCTTGGAAGAAGAGTGAGACCTAACTGGAGAATCAATTCATTTTTGAATGATGATGTGACTGTAGAAATCCAAGCCATACAATATGTGCATCCCTTTCTTCATTTGTGTACCTTTCTCATTTTCTATTTATTTTCAATGCCACTTTCTCATGTAGTTGAGTGGTAAACAATATCATTTGTATTGTCTATTAGGGTTGTCTTTCAATGTTGTGTGCTTCTATGCCTTTGGCATGTCAAAAGGGCTTGGCTAAGGAATGTATATAAGTACACAGCCAAGGAAAGGGCAACGGACATTTTCTGCAGTCTTGGTGCGATCATGATGGCAATCGGTGACACCAAAGATAGCGTCACTCAGCTATTGAACTCTTTCTTTCAGGAGTTCAATGATCAACCCCAATTCTTAGAGTACTTCAACAAGACTTGCTGTGAAGGAGAATGTTGAATTGGTGAGTTGACAATTGTCGTCACCTCGCAGGATTCATACCATTAAAATTCTTTGATATTACCTCTAATACATTGTGGTTTACCTGACTATTGGATTTTTTTTCATAGCCATGTGGGTGAAAAATTGTAGACTATTCCCACATGCCAACCAAGATACGAATGTAGCCATTGATTTGTACCATTGCGCACTTAAAACTTGGTACTTGTGTGATCATTCAAATAATGCACTAGGAGAATGGACTATTTGTATTACACACTTGTGTATAAAATGCAACCATTCTATATGAAAAGGGAAAAGTTGTAGGATTATGGTTTTTTGACTAACCAAAAGTGTTTAAATATGTGATCTAGTTTGGAGTGGGCCAAGGAAATTTTGGACGATGATTGTATTCTTGATGAAATGGATCCTAAACCCTCATTTTGTGCCATTTTTCATGAGGTTTTTATGGAAGTCAATGTTCCCAAGCTTCCCACTCTCTAAACACTCTTCAAACACAACTAATTAATCCTACAAAAAATTAATCTTACCTTAAACTTTTCTTCCCCCAAGTTTGATAGGAATTCACTTACTAAAACCACCATATTTCACCTAAAACCACTCATTCTTGCCATGCATGGCAACTCACAAAATCACCTACAACACCTTTTGAGCTCTTGCAAACTTGATGTCAAAACACATTTGGAAAGGTCATTAGATCACGGTGAGTAGACCTAAAAGGGTGTTGTTTGAATGTTTGGTTGTGAGGGTTTAAGTCTGCTTAGACTGAAACTAAAAGTTTCCTTATGAAAGATGTGCAATGCAATGGATGTAATCAACAATGTGATTTTTGTGGCTTGGGGAATGATTTTGATAGTTTAGGTTTTGTTGTTGGGATGATGGTTTATTGAAGGGAGAAAGGAATTAGGCAGTTTGAGTTGTTGTCCTTGTAGATTGTGAGTAGAAAAGAGCATGAAAAGTGAGGTTTAAGGTTAGGTTTTGATCAAAAAGGTGAGGGAAGTGATATCCCTTGTTCTTTTAAGCATGTGCAGGCCTGAATCAATGTGTTTGAGTTGGTTTGAAGGTTTGAGAAAGAGTGGAATATAGTTTTCCAAGTTACCCTCATGTCAATGGCTTAAAACAAGGGTTTCATGAATAGGAATTTGGGAAAGACAGTCTCTGCAAACCAGGATTTGGTGGTTTTGAGGGCTGGTGAGAGCTGCCCCATTGGTTTCCTGGGATGGTTGTATGATTAGAGCAATGTCTCTTTGTAAATTTGGCCTAATTGGCCTTGTGGACAACGTTATTTCTTGTTTTTTGTGCAAGTTGTTGCAAAAGAGTCATATGTGGGTTTGAAGTATGTTGAGGGGGACTGAAATGGGTCTCTACAATGATGATTATTTCCAGGGGTTGTTAAGAGTTTGAGATAGTTAAGTTGAAAATTTTGAGTCTGCTGACATTCAATGAAAAACATTATTTTCTTACAACCTACATAAAATAAGAAGTGAGTCACAACCCACTCTATTTTCCATCCTACAACTGTGATGGCATTTTGTGTTCATAACATATGAAAATATAGTGAAATGGAGTGTTTTGCTAAAGGTAAGGGTTGTCATAAAACAAGAAGGTGAACTTCAAAACATTGTTCTGTTACAGTCTGCTTAAAATAAGAAGTGAGTCACAACCCAATGTGTTTTCCATCATGCAACTGTTATGTGCATTTTCCATTTGAAACATATGAAGACATATTGAAATGGAATGTTTGGTGAAAGTAAGGGTTGCCACAAAACAAGAAGGTGAACTTGAAAACATTGTTTTGTTACAATCTGCATAAAATAACAAGTTAGTCACAACCCATTGTGTTTTCCATCCTGCAATTGTGATGTGCATTTTCTGTTCATAACATATGAAAAGATATTGAAATGGAGTGTTTTTCTGAAAGTAAGGGTTGTCATAAAACAAGAAGGTGAACTTCAAAACATTGTTTTGTTACAATTTGCATAAAATTAGAAGTGAATCTCATGGTGAAAGTAAGGGTTGCCATAAAAGAAGTTGAACTTGAAAGCATTGTTTTGTTATGGTCTGCATAAAATAGGAAGTGAGTCATAACCCATTGTATTTTCCATCATGCAACTATTATGTGCATTTTATGTTGGAAACATATGAATAGATAGTGAAATGGAATGTTTGGTAAAACTAATGGTTTTCATGTATTAGCATCTTGTTTTTAGTTATGCAATGAGAAGTAATGCTTTGAGTTAGAAAGATACATAAGTGCAATGAATATAATTAGTGATATGAATATAAACTATAAAAATATATTTTCTACAATTCATTAGGTCAACTCATTTGATTGTAACAAATAGAATGCTCACATTATTTTCCATGTTTACATTGTCTGTACATAGTTAGTTCGTTATGAAAAGTTTTGTTTCGCTTTGAATTTTTTTAGCAATTGTTTCATGTGTTTCTAATTAGATAATGTTGTTGTGTGTGCTGAAAATTTTGTTGTCTTTCCTTTCAGGCATTGTTCTTCCTGTTGTTTGACTCATACATTGCCATATGCCATTGGAGATACTACACGTGTTGCCTCCTTAAGTTCCAAACAATAGGTACAATCTCTTCAATGCTAACATTATGTATATCTTCCACTTTTCGCACTTCTTTTTCACTGTTTCCATTGCATTGACAATGTCTTTCTAATTAGAGAATGCAGGTGTACCTTCTAAACAAGTTGTTTTGTCTTTCATTTTAGGAATTTTAGTACCTGTTGTTGTAGTTCTATAGAAGATGTCCCACAATTCATGAGCATGGATGTTTAGTTGGTCGAAAAACTACCACCCATATATTCCATGCAATATTCTTGCTTGAATTGAGGAATTGAGTCTTCCGTACAGGTTGTGGGAAAAGATGTTAAGGAGAATTAATAGAAAAGGGCCCAACAGCACATATTTGAACTATATTAATTATGCTCAATTCTTCAATAGAGTCTTTGGTGTGTGGGCACATATGGGCATGGGCGTTCAATATTAAAATCTACAAATAGAGATTGTAAATTTATGTGATTGGCCAATGTCTCTTTACATAGAAATTCAAAACCTTTTCCTAGCTAGATGCATCTAGAAGGTGTGCATTAAACCAATAGTTATCATACGCAACCACAATCTTATGGACCAGTTGAGCATGAGGTTTATGAGATTCCTCGAGGGGGAATATCTAATTAGTAATCACATAGGTCCTATGGAGGAATGGTTGTTGTTCGTGTTCAAATTCAACCACATTGTCAAGTTTGAGATCCACCGTGTCAGGCCCTGATTCATGTTGCTACATGCGAATTACGGGGTGCCAACGTTGTATGCTGTCAATTCCACCTTGAAAATCAAAGTGGGGAAAATCCTTCCAGATGTTGAGAACGCAGAGATTATTCATGTTCGTAAATGGTTGACATAGTTCTTAGTGTTAGAAATATTAAATGTGGATTGTAATTTTCTTTAGATTCTATAATATTGACTCGAAATATTTTTACATTTCACTATGTGATATGAATTGTTGTTATAAAATTTGAAGGTGAACTTGAATACACTATTTTGTTATAGTCTACATAACAAGCACTGTTTTCTTTCAAGAAGATTTGAGAAGTGAGGGACAACCCTCTGTGTTTTCCATTATGCACTTTTTCTTCTGTATCTTCTCTTTGAAACATATAAGGATATTGAAATGGAATGTTTACTGCAAGTAATGGGTTGTTATAAAATATGAAGGTAAAATTTAATACACTGTTTTGTTATAGTCTGCATAACAGAAACTGTTCTCTTAGAACAAGATTTCAGAGGTGAGGTACAACCCTGCATGTTTTCCATTCTGCAACTTTTTTTTGTGCATGGTGTGTTCCAAACGTATAAGGAAATTGAAATGGAATGTTTGCTGCAAATAAGGGTTGTAATAAAATATGAAGGTGAACTTATATACACTATTTTGTTACACTCTACATAATAGAAAGTGTTGTCTTTGATGTAAGAGTGAAAAAATCAATGACATACTCTATTTTTTAAGTTATTTTCCTGCATTTTTCATGTTTGAGGCCATTGTAAGGCCATATTCTAGGGATAATTCATCTCCTTGTACATTGTACATGATATCCATGTGAGTATACTTTATGATTCATTTGGTTTCATATAAATCCATTTACAATTCTCAAAGATATTGAAGTTTTTCTCTAGGTGGATAAAACCCCGAGTTAGGGTAAACAGTGTATAATAAAAAATGTGTTTGTCAGATTTGCATAGTTGGAATCTCCTAAAAAATGGTGAGAGGAATGTTTGATGAGTATTCTAAATGATTTGAAGGTTGAATATTGTAGTAAGGTGGTTTTGGACAGTTATCATGAAGCCCAAGGTCTAGAAAATGCATAAAATATGTAAATGACTCTATACATTAGTGACTTGATGAGTTTTATTTGTGGAATATGAGTCGTTCTTGTGTAATTTTGTTTTGAAAAGGTTTTTAGGCACAGGTGACTCCATTCCAAGATAGGTATTGGTGAATTTATGAGTATCTGGAGACCATTTATTGACTGTCCTGTCAGGACAGAGTTGTCAAAAGGCCTAGATTGAACAGTATTTGGAGTGTTTGGAATTTCCTTCCTTGAAAGGCTAAAAGGACATTGAAGAGTAATTCAAAAAGAGTATTTTACATGACATGGAACTAATTTAAGAGTGTAAGAGAGTCTCTTGTTGTTTTTTTTCAAATTGAATGATTAAAGGAAGCCTAATTAGGCCAGTTAAGGACAATCTATTTTGAAAGTTCACATATTGAGATGTTTAAGTTGGGGATTGCTTTTTGTTAGTCGTTTGTTGTTGGTTAAGGTGTTTTGAGGAATCTACAAGAGGTTTTTGGGCCTGGTTCTCAATTTGGGTATTTTGAAACAAGGGTTTTTTGAAGGAAAATTGCTTGAAAGGTGGATTTTTCCAGTTTAGTGATATGAGTTATTTGCAAGAGCATAGTGAGTTGAGTTGTTTGACCCCTACATTGTCATCAAACGTTTCCTACAAGAAAGGGAAGTTATAATAATATGAAAGTGAACTTCAATACATTGTTTTCTTACAATGTACATAAAACTAACTATTGTCATTCAACAAGATTTGAAAAGTGAGGGACAACCCTGTGTGTTTTCCATCCTGCAACTTTTTTTGTGCATCTTGTGTTCCGAATGTATAACGATATTGAAATGGAATGTTTGCTACAAGTAAGGGTGGTTATAAAATATGAAGGTGAACTTCAATACACTGTATTCTTACAGTCTGCATAACAGAAAGTGTTGTCTTTGAAGAAGAATTAAGAAGTGAGGGACAACCCTCTGTGTTTTCCACCCTGCAACTTTTTTTTTTGTGTAGAACTTTTGCTTCAAGCAAAGGAAATTATAAAATATAAAGGTGAACTTCAATACATTGTGTTCTTATGGCATGCATAACACTAACTATTTTCTTTGAACAAGATTTGAAAAGTGTGGGACAACCCTGTGTGTTTTCCATCTTGTAACTTTTTTTTGTGCATCTGGTGTTCCAAATGTATAACGATATTGGAAGAGAATGTTTGTTGCAAGTAAGGGTTGTTATAAAATATGAAGGTGGACTTCAATACACTGTGTTCTTACAGTCTGCATAATAGAAAGTGTTATCTTTTAAGAAGAATTGGGAAGCCCTCTATTTTTTCCATCCTGCAACCTTTTTTTTTGTGCAACGTTTGCTGCAAGCAAGGGAAGTTATAGAATATGAAGATGAACTTCAATACATTGTGTTCTTACAGTGTGCATAACACTAACTATTGTCTTTGAAAAATATTTGAAAAGTCTGGGACAACCCTATGTGTTTTCCATCCTACAACTTTTTTCTATCCATCTTGTGTTCCAAATATATAACGATATTGAAAGGGAATGTTTGTTGAAAGTAAGGGTTGTTATAAAATATGAAGTTGAACTTCAATACACTATGTTCTTACAGTCTGCATAACAGTTATGTAAATTTTTTTTTTGAAACATATGAAAAGAGAGTGAACAAGAGTGTTTTGCTGAAATTAAGGGGTGTCATAAAACAAGAAAGTGAATTTCAAAACATTCTTTTTGTTACAGTCTGCAAAAAATAAGAAGTGAGCCACAACCCACTGTGTTTTCCATGATGCAATTGTTATGTAAATTTTTTGTTGGAAACATATGAACAGATATTGAAAAAGAATGTTTTGCTCAAAGTAAGGCTTGTCAACAAACAAGAAGGTGAACTTCAAAACATTCATTTCTTACAACCTACATAAAATAAGAAGTGAGCCACAACCCACTGTTTTTTCCATGATGCAACTGTTATGTAAATTTTGTGTTGAAAACATATGAGAAGATATTGAACAAGAGGGTTTTGCTCAAAGTAAGGGTTGTCAACAACTAGGAAGGTGAACTTCAAAACATTCATTTCTTACAGCCTGCATAAAATAAGAAGTGAGCCACAACCCACTATATTTTCCATGATGCAACTGTTATGTAAATAATGTGTTGGAAACATATGAGAAAATATTGAATAAGAGTGTTTTGCTAAAAGTAAGGGTTGTCAACAAACAAGAAGGTGAACTTCAAACCGTTATTTTGTTACAGTCTACATCAAATAAGAAGTGAGTTACAACCCACTATGTTTTCCATCATCCAACTAATATGTGCATTTTGTGTTCCAAACATATGAACATATATTGAAATGAAATGTTTGGTGAAAGCAAGGGTTGTCATAAAAAAAGAGCATGAACTTCAAAACATTGTTTTATTAAAGTCTGCATAAAAGAAAGCGGTCATTCAACAAGAATTTAGAAGGGAGTCACAACCCAATGTGTTTTCCATCATGCAACTATTATGTGCATTTTCTATTGGAAATGTATGAACAAATATTAAAATGGAATATTTGCTAAAAGTAAGGGTTGTTAAAAATTATGAAGCTCAACTTCAATACATTGTTTTCTTATAGTGTGCATAACAGAAAGTGGTAGTTGCATGTGCTTACATTTGTAAGTAAGCTTGAAATAAATAATAAGACTTGAGGTGGAATTTCCTACCATTATTTGATGGCATTTGACATTGTCTGTAATGAAATTTTATATGGCAACAAAAAGTGTCATGAAATCTGCAAGAACATAGTCTTATATTTTATTTAATTAAGAGTGGTAAATGCTTTTGACCTGGAGCTATGAACCAATGAGGTCACAAATGGGGGACCTCATCCCCAATATAAATTTTCAAAAAGAAAACCCAAAGGGATTGGAACAAGTATCCATGTATCATTATTTTCAATTTGCATCAGTTCTTCCTTCATAGCTTCCATCCAGTGTTCTTCATTGTAGGCTTCTTTGACATCTTTAGGTTCAATCTTGGAAATTAGGAAATAATCTTCTAAAATATTTCTTCTAGTTTGAACTCCTTTATTCTTATGTCCTATAATTTTATTTTTAGAATGATTTAGCGTTACATACGTCAGAGTTTTAGGATTTTCTCGAACTTCTGATTCTTCTATTCTTCCTTTTGCACTTGCAGTTGTTTTTGCTTCCTGACTTACTTGATTTACAAGAACAAATTGAAGTTGTCTTACCGGAACATATGGCACAATTTGAAGTTGATTTTGTGTTTGAAAATTCTTCCCTTTGTTTGTATTGTCTTCATTTGAATCATATCCACAATATCTGGATGATTTATCAGAATCCTCATCAACTCTAACATGTGCACTCTCAACCATTTTCCTTAGTATTCTATTATAGCTCCAGTAGGCCTTGCTTCTAATAGAGTAACCTAGAGAGATTCCTTCATTGCTTCTTGCATCAAACTTTCCTATATCATCATCTCTCTTGATGTAGCATTTGCTTCCAAAGATCTTGAAATATTTAACAATAGGCTTATAACCAAACCATAGTTCAAAAGGAGTCTTACTAGAATTACCATTTACATTTCTCCAGTTCAAAGTATACGCAATAGTGCTTAATGCTTCACTCCAGTAGATGTGAGGCACATTTCCTTCAATCATCATTGTTCTAGCAAGACCCAAAATTGTTCTATTCTTTCTCTCAGCAACACCATTTTGTTGAGGGGTTCGGGGAGTAGATAATTATCTTTTGATTCCATGTTGTTCTCAAAAAGAATTAAACTCCCTAGAGGTGAACTCACCACCTCTGTCTGACCTTAATAATTTTATTTTCATACCTTTCTCATTTTCTACCATAGCCTTGAAGATTTTGAACTTTTCTAATGCTTCACTTTTTTCTCTTATGAAAGCAACCCATATCATTTTAGAATAATCATCAATAAGCAACATGAAGTACATTTCACCATGGAGACTTCTGACTCTGGAAGGACCACATAGATCAGTATGTACCAGCTCCAACAATCCATTTGAATGATGTTGTTTGCTCCAAAAAGAAATTCTAGTTTATTTTCCCATCTAACACTCCTTGCAAATTATGCTAGTAGGATTCACTAGCTTAGGTAGATCTCTTACTACTTGAGTGGAACTTATTTTGAAAATGCTATCAAAATTCACATGACATAGCCTTTTATGCCATAACCAACTTTCATCTACTTGAACAATTAAACAACTTTCACTAGCAGCATTCAGGTGAAAAATATTACCTTTTGTCTATTTTCCTGAGGCAATTACATTTCCAAAACTTCCATATATCCTGCATCTTCCATATTTGAACTAAAGATCATAACCTTTGTCCACCATTTTTCCAACACTCAACAAGTTGTGCTTCAAGCCTTCAACATAAAGAACATCATCAGTGTTATGCTTACCACAAAGACAAATAGATCCTCTGCCATGAATCACACAAGCATTGTTATCTCCAAATCTTACAACCCCACAGTCATACTTCTCTAGACTTACAAATTTTCTTTTGTCACCAGTCATATGATGTGAGCATCCACTGTCAATGACCCACTCATCCTTTTCTTCAATTTGGGCTACAAGAGATTTCTCAACTTTAGCATCTTTAGTAGCCACAAGAATATTATCCTTGATAGCAATGGAAACCCAATCATCTTCATTTTCATTATCTTTATCAGACTCATCATTAGCCACACCTTCTTCAGCAAAGTAACATTTCTTTTGGAATCTAGATTTGTAAGGCTTAGATCTAGGAACTCTTTCAGGACACCTTGATGCAAAATGACCTATTTTACTACAAGAAAACATTTGATAGGTAGATTTCCTTTATACTTACCTTGTCCTCTACCTTCTTTCTTCACAATCAATGCTTCCAGCTCTTCTACCTCTCTTTCTTCATCTTCAAGTTGTTTCATTTCTTCCTCATACTTGAATGTATTTCTAGAACTCTCTCCCAGATCATATCTTTGCTTGTTTCTTCCAGATATAGTAGCCTTCTTAGGAACATAATCACCAAATTCACTCAACTCAAAGGAAGCAAGTTTACCAATTAGTGTATCCCTTGTCACATTCATCAATGATTTGGTTTCTTCAATAGCATGAGCCTTTTCTTTGGAGGGAGGCAATGATCTGAGCACTTTAGCCACAATTTCTTCCTCATCCAAGGTACCACTAGCACATCTAATACCCATCACTAGTTCATTTACTCTTTGCATAAAAGAAGAAATATTTTTATCTTCACCCATCTTCAAATTTTCATACTTGCCTTTCAAACTCTATAGCTTAGACATCTTCACATGCACATATCCTTCATACAAAGTTTCCAGCTTCATCCACATCTCATGAGCTATCTTCAAACCTAACACATTTTTCATTTCCGAATCTTTTAAAGCACTCAGCAAAGCTTCCATAGCCCTAACATTATTCTCAGCCTCTTTAATCTCATCAGCAGTGGAAGGACCATTTTGATTAATAACATATATGTTCTTTGTAATTTTCTAGAAGGGTTCACCAATACACTTGAAATGAAACTCCATCCAAGCTTTCCACAATGAGTAATTTGTTCCATCAAATCTAGGATTGTCCTTCTTGTATGATGCCATCTTGAATCACCTCAAGCTTTTAAATTTCTTCAGAGGAACCTACTCTAATACCAATTTTTGGAAAAACAAGGACAAACAACTGAGAGGAGGGGTGAATCAGTTGTCACAAAATATAACATTTTCAAACTTTATTTAACTCAATCTCAAATCTAATGAATAAACAATAAACCATAAACATTCAACACATCATAAACATAGAGAACACCAAGATTTTTACGTGGAAACCTTGTTAGGGGAAAAACCACAATAGAGGTTAGTCCACAATATTATACTCTGTTAAAAGTATAAAGAAGGATATAATGGGAATGCATATGCATTCAGGAACACTACCTAGAGCTCACTACTCAAATACAAAAGAGGAATCACTATCCAAAGAAAGGTTTGGATTAAAACCATCCAAAATGTGAACTAAGAAAATAGCTTCTACAAAAGCCTGATTACAGTTCTAGTTAAGCACAGAAAAACCTTCTTCACTCTTATCTCAAACTTCTTCACACTTCACTCAATCTTCTTCACACTCTGCTCTGCAATTGAATGATATTCACACATACACACATGGGAGCACACCGAGCACAATTTACACAGATGAAACAATCGCTCCTATATATCTGTAGCATGAGATTACATCAACAACTTAGTCAGCCAGAAATATAAAACATATTTTCAATGTTGGCCCAAATTTACAAATAAATTTGCAATGATGATCAAACACCATCAGCTAATATCATTATAAGACCCAAAAAAATATCCTCGAGTGTTCCAAACATTCAAATTTTAATCTCCAAGGATCCACAACACATCACACCCATCATGTCAACCAAGAACATGAAAAATTGAACATACAGAGAAAAATCTCCATCCACGAGCACACCAATCAATGTGGGCATATCACAAAGATAAAGCACAATCTAGAAACATCCAAGAACACCAAGAAACAACAGAGAAACATCCACAAAAACTAGAATTACCAAAATTATACCAACTTTAATCAAGAACACTGGCAAAGACCACAAAAACATTGTTATAACACAGATCTTCATAATTTGAACAAATCTTCATGCAGACCTCTAAAACTTCCAGAGGATGGACTAGATACACTCAACAATAAACCCTTTAGTTCACAACAATTGATCTTCAACATACAGAACAAGACACCTTCATGACCTTCACAGTTCCACTAGGAACTTGCAATACTTTCTTTTGCAATTTTCTCAATATCCTCGATATATACAACCTTGAATACATCAAATGCTAATAGTGTTTACATCAATGACAACCACATATCAGCAACACAACCATAGCATCCAACAGGTTTTTCCCTCACTTTTCTATTTTTCTTCAAAGACAACATTTTCTGTTATGTAGACTGTAACAAAACAATGTATTCAAGTTCACCTTCATATTTTATAACAACCCATTACATGCAATAAACATTCCATTTGAATATTGTAATAGGTTTCGAAGACAAGATGCACAAAAATGTTGTAGGATGGAAAACACATAGGGTTGTCCCACAATTTTCAAATCTTGTTCAAAGAAAACAGTTAGTGTTATGCACACCATAAGAAGACAATGTATTGAAGTTCCACACAAAAAAAAAGCCTCAAGATGGAAAACATAGAGGGTGTCCCTCACTTCTCAATTCTTCTTCAAAGACAACACTTTTGTTATGCAGACTATAAGAACACAGTGTATTGAAGTTCACCTTCATATTTTATAACAACCCTTACTTGTAGCAAACATTCAATTTCAATATCGTTATACATTTGGAACACAAGATGCACAAAAAAAGTTGCAAGATGGAAAACACACAGGGTTTTCCCTCCACTCCCCCCCGCCAGCGTGACAACATTTCATGACAACTAGGCAACTTTCAAGAATATCTTTCTCATTTACAAAACATGCACTTCCCTCCATCATACATGGATGACACCTTCCAACAACATGGAGCTGACTCAATGAGATTATGGAAGAGGTGGTGATGTGTGCTAGAGAGAAGAGCTTGTTTTGTAAATATTTCAAAGTAACTCCAAAGATTCCTAGTTGTCATGAAATATTGTCATGTCTTTTATCTAACGCTTATATCAGGTATGGAGAGGTCGACCTTTTCATAGAATGCCAAGGCCAACAATGTGTAATTGCAGGTTGGAAAACACTAAGTGTTATTATACCTGCAAACCAAATACCATTTACAAACCCTTCACAAGTAACATCCCAATTCGTTAATCACCCCTCAGTTGAATTTGGATGCTTTTATATATCTTGCACCTACAACTCCACTCCGTGCTCTCAAACCTTCAGATTTCAATGTGCAAAATGAAAGAACTCACAACACACAGTGTTGTCTAACCTCCAATTATTTTTCGCATTACATTGTCCCATCATTAGGTTTTTGTATGTTATGATGCCTCTGACATGCATTCTTCTAGGGATAATAGCGACGTCCAATTGTAAGGAAGAAGCTAATCTCCCTACAAAATATAGTAAAATCAAGCTATCACTAACTCATTTGACTGCAAAATCCGATGAAACTGTCCGATGAAATATGTATAATTTGATGTATCGTCGGGTGCTTGTAAAATTTGATGGGTTATTTTCAATTTTTTGAAAGTTTATCCCCGAAGTTCATCGAAATTTTGACGAACCTGGGGTTCGTTAAAATGTTGGCTATCATTTTCATCGAATTTTCAACAAACATGAAAAATAGAAAAAAATCAAATTGTGGCCGACATAAAGAAAAGTGAGTTCGAACTTGATTTATTGCAACAGTGGGTTGCTCTACTTGAGACAATTTGTGGAGAACTAAGGACGATTTTCTTGGGAAAAAACAGAAAAAATTCAAGAAGATATTACCAAGTTGAGGGTAGTCATTGTCTTTTTGCAAAATTCAATTGTGAAGTTAGATTTGTAGTTCCAGGTTTGAAAATCATATTTTAAAGCAACATCTCATCAGATTTCATTTTTAGAGGTTTAGGGTTTTCAGAATTTCATGTCCGGATTTTGTTGTGTGGAATCACCATAAGATCACAACTAAGGAACAGATTCTTGTGACTGTAATTATGTGATCCATAACTCTATTGGTCATGTGGCACAGTTGTGCTCTAACAAATATATGATGCATTCATGTGTGACCCAAGTTTAATGTGGCTATGTTGTGATAGAAATGGAGGCACTCATATAATGTAGTTAATTCAAGTTGTATAATGTAGGTGTCAATCATCATTGGGTGCATTCAGGTTGTCTCAAGTTTAATAGGTTAGGATGTAATTATAGCATGATCGAAGAGTGATTACCTCTTGCTGCAATAAAGATCCTATAATCTGGTTGATATGTAGAGTGGTTGTGTTATATCAATTATGTAGTGCATTCAAGCACAACCCATGTTTAATGGGCTATTCTAGAGAGTGATCAAGATTTTCTAAACCTTATGAATGTTACTTGACATATATTTGCATAATCTCAAATTTCTTCAGAGGCTTTTGAAGTATCAATGTATCCTATATAGGGTTTAGAATTATTTCTTTTAATTAAAAAATAAATAAATGATGTATTTCCTTGTAATTAGATAATGTGGAGATCTCCTAAATCTGCCCTAGCACACTATCCTCTTTGGCACTGTATTCATTACTCCAGCTACTAGGGTTTTGCATGTGACATCTTTAATATCTTCATGACCGTGGCTTTTAAATAGATCTCAGTATTTGCTTTAATCATTTTCATGGTAACCCTTGAGTTCCATAATCCACCTTTAATCTCTTCTAAGAACAGTGTCTTAAGCTAGATTGCATAGTATGCATATAAAGAAAATCCTTCATTCCTGCCATTGTTCCAAACCACCACTCACTTCCTTGCTTAAAATGTTTCCTCCATAAGCACAATAGCATTTTTTAAAATCATGGTTGCCAGTGATTGACCATTAAGGTCACCACTTTCATCATGAAGATACAATGAGATTTTTGTCTTCAAACTCAAGGCATTATGCAAGATAACATTTGAATTGTTTGTTGTGTACGATTTGATTTTCTGCACATTTACTACTTTGCTAACTTCCTTTAAGACTGGGTATTACACCCTTCTGCAATCTCAAAGCTCACTCACTATCACTTGAAGATTCCTTTCATGAGCATCCTTCTATAAAATCAAACTATGCCCTATAGACTGCCTATTTACTACAAGGGACTCATTGTTTCATGGTATTGTAGTTCTTAAGATCCTTCAACCTTATTGACACTACTTCACAATCCACAAGGTATTATTCACTATTCTCCCATCTTTGATGAGTCTCAAAACATTGCTCAAACATGCAATCCAATACCTCCATTATACATTAATGTCTAAGAAGAAAAATTGAACCTATGATTACCACTATTACTTCATTTGGAAAGTCATTCCCTGATTGCATTTGCCCTGTTTAACACTACCAAAAGCATTTGAAAAACCCTTAAGGTTAGCAAGGGGGTAAGGAAACTCATTGTTAAAATCTCCACTTTACTATGCAAGGTTTGAGCTTTATTATCTTGTCACTGCTCAGCCTTTTTTTGACTGTCACATCTCAAGTGACTGTCATTCTTCTTACTGTAGATTTAATTTACAAATGTCACTAAGCTACATAGTGTGCTTATTATTGGCTACAATCTTTAGATTGCAAAAAAAAATTATTACCTATAATGTCTCAATCTTTCTGGTATTGCAACCTCACTAATCCGCTATAGTTATTGTTTATGTTTCTACGGAGGCCTAGGTTTTGTACCCTAATCATGCTCTTACCAATGCTTATGTTGTTTTTTATTAGGGCTCTCTCAATGTTGAGGGCCCTAGGGATAAGCTCGTCATAAGAAGTGACACATTGCATCTTTAACTAAAAGGATAAATTTGTATTGACATTAGCAATGATGATTCTGATTTGTTACTCCTTAGGAATGGGTCACTTGCTCTTACTAGCTCGCTACCTCCATCATTGTAGGAAGTTTGTGATCAAGTTCAATAATCTGATTTTAGGAGTCTTAACGGTTGGAAATCATAGTAAAATCATAGTTTAATAAGTTTTAGAATTAGCATTTTAAAGTGTTTTTTGGGGTCATTAACTTCAGACTATCTTGTCTTTTGCAGGGGTGGTTGCATGCCAAAAAATTTTGGTATAAAATATTGGAATTATTAGATTATGTTACCTGTCTATGAATAAAAATTATTGGAGTGTGAGTTTGATATTTTTTGAAGATCTAAATAGTCAAGCTTAGTAAAGAAAAATCATGTCAGATAATATTAGTCCACAACAAAATGAAGAGACACTTGATAGATTGTGGGCTAGATTGAAAAGAAAGGGTGATGGGAAATGTTATTGTCCTTGCAATAATTGCAAGGGCTTAAAGATGAGATGACTTTTAATCACAACAGTTGAGAAACATTGTAGGCAGCATGGTCACATTGAAGGGGGGCATGATTATCGTCCATTGGTAAGTTGTTCATTATATGTGTTTATATTGATTGAATTTGTAAGTGTTTATATCGTTTTAACATTTTATATATATATATAATCACTTGATCATGATCATGGTTTATTTGTGTCTATCATTATTATAAAGGTGGGGCACTCTAGGGTGGATGATATGGATTATCACGACCTAGAGAATGTGGTTTTGCAAGCAGACAAACATGGAGCTATGAATATCAAAGATGAAGTTAATGATCCTATGGAAGAAGATTATCATGCACCAGAAAACATAGTTGAAGATGATGGTACGAATACATTGATCCATGACACATTTAGTGGCAGAGTTGATCATGATGATCAAGTTGACTTTGATGATGTTCATGATTTACCTATACTTGATAAGGCATACGAGACCTTTTATGAAGGCTCCCAAACAACTCTTCTCTCTACTATATTGTTGTTGTTGAACTTGAAGGTTATGAATGGTTTATCAAACATAACAATCTCACGGATGTTAAGGTATGTCATATATGTCATCTTTTTTCATCTATTTTAATTATTGTTAGTTCATCACTATTAAATAAAGGATGAAATATGTACCATTAATATTCTTTATATGAACAAATTATTTTTTGTTGTAGGTTGATTGGTGAATTTTTGTTACCACCATTAAATATTTTACCTCGCTCATACTGAGATTTATGTGCCATTATGAAAGATATCAAAATGGAGTATCAAGCAATAGATGCATGTCCCAATGATCATATTATATATCATAAACAACAGGAATTTGCAACAAAATGCCCAAAATGTCATATCAGTAGATATCGAATAGATCAACTAACAAAAAGGTTCCTCACAAGGTTCTTCATTATATTCCCATTATTCCACGTATGCAACGATTATTTAGGTGTGAAAACTTAGCGCAATTTATGGATTACCATGTATGGAATAGAAGTGGAGATGACATTCTTCGAATGCATGCGGATGGTTCTGCATTTAGGGACATGGAGGAAAAATTGCCACACTTTAAAGAAGAACCTCGTAATCTCAGGCTTTCATTGGGAGCAAACGGTGTCAATCCATTTGGAGAGTTGAGATCTATTTACTCAGTCTAGCCTATTTTTGTTATCAACAATAACATTCTTCCATGGATGTCAATAAAGAGGGAGCACATAATGTTGTCAATGATTGTTCCAGGTATTTGTTTACATCAATTTTCTTTAACGTAGTAGCATCTCATTTGTCTTATTTGTTGCATAATGACTTATTATTTTTTCATTCAATAGTCATGTACATTAATTTATATATATTGCAATAAAATGGTAATAATAATTATGTAATGTTTATGTTCATTCAACTAGGTAAGTACCAAGTTAAATATATGACTGTATATATCGAGCCTCTTATCGACAAGTTACTAAAGTTATGGAATGGCGTCACTATGTATGACATCTCTAGACCAATAGGACAAACACAATTTCAACTCCATGCAATGCTTGTATGGACAATTCATAATGCCCCGGGGCTAACACATTTTTGTGGTATGTTATAATGTTCGGCTGCACTTTAACAATATTTAATTAATGAAGTAGATATCATGCATGTTTTTAAAATAATCTATTCATTATATATAATTAAAAAAATTGACATATTTAATCTAATTATATATGATCTTGTAGGTCTTCAAACAAAGGGAAAATTTGCATGTCCAATTTGTGGTCCAAAGATGAAATCTCGTCATTCAACAAGTTTAGGAAAGCAAGTGTTTGATAAGTATAGGCACTTCCTCCATAAAAATCATAAGTATCGAACTACTGAAAAACGTCTTTTCAATGGGAAAGAGGAGATTACATCAAACCCACGAAGAATGACACCTCGCCTATGGAAGTTGGAATATAATAGAATTAATTGTCAAGGTTATACATCCAATCAAATTGTTTATCTATCATATATGATATGTTTTGAATTTATATTTTTATATTGTGTTTTGTTTACTCATGTTGTAATTGGCAATGATTGTCGTTGTTAATTTGTTTAACTTATATGCTTCATGAAGGTCGTCAAGGCATTAATGGTCGACTTCCACAGGGACTAAAAAATTGTCCCAAACAATTTAGTAGGTTGCCCTACTATGAGCAGCTACTAATTGTGCATTTTTTTGATACAATGCATATCGGAAAGAATATAACAGAAACGTTATAGAAAATATTGGATGGAAGGCATGACAAAGAAAAAAAATTCAAAATTTGTAGTGACATTCAGGAAGCCAATCATGCAATGAAAAATGTCATTCAATTAAATAGCGATGGAGACCAAAATAATATAAGTGCCCTTCCTTGGTTATTAACAGAGCAGCAAAGCAATGCTATAAAAGAAGTCATACGAAAAATTTGATTTCCTACAGGATTTCTACGAACATAAACAATATAATAACAAAGAAAGGTGAATTTGGGTAAGGGATGAAAACACATGATTGGCATACCTTCATTAAGGTAATTATTCTGGTATATTATATACACTTGTATAATGCATGTACTTTTCAGTGTATTGTGTTTACTACTTTTGGAAAAATAATGAAAAAATCATTTTATAATTGTTGCAGTACGTTCTACCTCTATCTCTCCTATAAAACTTTGACAACACTGTCAATCAAGTTATATATGATCTTGGAAAATACATGAGGTAAGTAGCGAGATTTGTTCAATTTGTTGTATACATCTTATAATTTCCATTTGTTTTACTTGTTATATAATATACTGTATATTTTTGTTAAATCCCGTTAATATATTTGTGCCTTGAATCACTTGTAGATGGCTTTCATCTAAAGAAATACATAAAGAAGATATAATTTATTGGAAGAGAAAAATTCCTCATCTAATGTGTGAAATGCAAAAGTGTCTACCTTCAACATTTTTCAATCCACAAGAACACTACCTCATACACCAAGTTGAGGAGATTGAATTGTGTGGACCTATACACATAAGCTCAATGTGGATGGTTGAGAGGCACTTGAAATTTTTGAAGGCTTTGGTTAGACAAAGAGCACATCCTGAGGGTTCTATGGCGAAGGGATGTATGGTATACCAGACCATGGTGTACATTAGTAAATATATTCCTAAGTTTGCAGTAAAGATCCATGTAGATCGCATTTGGGATCCCAACTCCATTAACAAATTCAAAGGGGAGTACCTGATGGGGAAAGGTAGATTAAGGAAAGTGAGAGGTAATTATAAGATGGTCATGGAGATTAATTGGAATACATTTTACATATGGATTTTATGTATATTGTACTTATTTAATTTTTAATCTTCAATATACATCAATTATAAATTAAGGTCGTATACTGTGGTATTTAACTAATTATACGTCGTTTGTGAATTTCAAATTTTTTTATACAGTTGGTCGAGAATGGGATGCACTAAATTTTTATGTTGCCAACAATTTTGATTGGATGATGGTATGGATTGAACGATGTCAACAATCTGGTCGTACATTAACATGGGAAGGTGTGGCTTCATTGGTTAAAGAAGCTCATCATAATGGAGATTCCAATATTACACAAAGGGAAATTGATTTAGCATATGGTTTAAGAGATAAACAGGTATGTATAAATATATTAATCACCCATATTATTTATTTATTTTCAAGTATATTGATGTATATATATGTTGAGATTGTTTTCTTTGCATACATTTAGCCAAGAATAAATATCTTTATCAACTGACAATATTGCAATAATTTTTACATGTTTGACATATTGGAGGTGAAACACCACAAGGATATGTGGCGCAATGGTCGTAAATTTCGAATCAAAATGTTGGATGACATGAAGAAAACTTGTGATTCTGGTATAACTGTAGTCTTTCAGGTGACAATGTTTCATCTAGAAGCGACATACTTCCAGAAGTCTCAAAAAATCGATACTATGGGATTTTGGATGATATACTTGAGTGTGACTTTAAGTCCTTCAAATTATTTTTTTTTGTTGTCTTATGTTATAGGCTACAATTGAATGAAAATGATCCTGAGAGAACTTTTATTGAACATGATAATGGATTTACCATGGTTAATACAAGGTTGATTGAGCGAGCTGGAAATGAGCGCTATGTTTCTCCAAGCCAATGTGAGCAGGTATTTTACTCAGAGGTTCCAGGTAAACTAGGTTGGTCATTTGTTGTTAGACATGACCCAAGAGGAAGGTCGATAAAGTATAATGTGGTGGAAGAAGAAGATACTGAAGAACTAGAAGATGATGTAGATGATGATCAAGATCAACAGTTAGTTGATGATGTCCCTGACGAAGATTTCAAAGAGGAGGAACTAAATCATGATGATGTAGGAGTTAATGTTCATGAAGATGATATCCATGTGGATGATGACATTATAGAAATTGATATCAATGATGATGATGAAGATATGACGAATCCTTACAATGTCAAATCTGGATCGGATGATACAGACAAAGAGTTGGATGAAGAAGAAGATCAATGACATTGAAATGTATAAGTTATGCAATTATATTATCTATTTGATATTAATTTCTTGATAGAATTATATTTGACTTATGTGGTTACATAATTAATTCATGATGTTTTTAATTTTTATGCCATTACATAATTAATTTAATGATGTACTTTTTAATGTTTGAAAGGTCAAAAAATTAAAACATTTCAATAGTGATGTTAACAACCTTGAAATTAGTGTGTTTTATGTTTCATGTGATCATAAAAGATTAAAAAATCAGTTGTAGAGGTGGTTGTTCAGTGGTTGACGTGTATGTTGGTTCTTTTTACAATGTAACCAAGTTTGTCTTCTAATATACCTATGGAATTGCCAATTCCAATCGAAGGCAAGCTCGAAGGACCTGGACCAACTGACGAGGACTTTAAAAGCCTCCTACACTTCGGGCTCTGCAAGACCCGGGAGGGTGATCCCTTAATGTGTTTACAACCTCTGCACCATTATTATAAACAACATTAACAATAGTAGATGATCTCACTTAATAGCTCAACACGATAAGATAATATCAACTAGAATTTGTTGTTCATAAACAATATCAACTATCTGGAGCGTGAGATAACTAAACACAATCCATTGTAAAAGATAGTTAATTATTTGCAATTTGTAGCAAGCTCTAGGAAAAGACAAACAAATACTGAACTACACTAATAATTACAACTTAGATCAATGCCATATATCCATTGCAGGAGTCAAATTCATAAGCATCTAGAGGTTTATAATAGATTTAATACATCACATATAAGACCCCTAACAATATTGCATTACAATTTCATCAGTATGCATTCTAACCCAGGACTACTTATCAAATCCTTATACAACACATATCCACCTATAATCTCATTCAAGTATTTTAATTAATTCCTTGAATTAAAGATAAAATAGAATCATACACACCACAATAGTGAGATGGATAAAACAACCCTTAGTTATTTCATTCAAAGTTCAGATATGCATGTACAATGGAGAGACATAAGCTTGAATTTTCATTTCAACTCAAATGCTAGTACTGTTAGACAACATTAAATCTCTATGAACTCAAAACCTAAATTGCATTTCTCTAAAACCATCGGACTTTACAATTCACTCTGCAACTTCACCTAGACTCGACAAAAATTATCTAACTTGCTAACCCGTAATTCTGGCCTTGAAATCCTTCTTATAGAAAATGAAGGGGCAAACAAGCACTGGGCCATAAATTACACCTTTCACCAGTCAATTGGAGCACCTAGTGATATTTCAAAATTTGTTACAACAGCCACCACCTTGAAAATTATTCTTGTTCATCATATCAGTTGAGGAATGTTGTTGCAAAAAACCACAAGAAAACCGAACCGAGAAAGCCATCAACACAAAACTGGAACCGTTGCAACCGCAGCATCTAATATGCTACCTATTAGTAGTTCACTCCTTTTACTCCTCCTCAGTCAAATATTTAGTTACCCAATTCTAGTAAGTACTCATCATCAGTCAGCCAGTCAAAATTAATTACCTCATCCACCTTGGTATTATAAGGTTTGTATTTTACCGCTACCTGATTCGCATCCCTTTCAAATGATTCCAAAAATGATTTGGTACTAATGATTTTGTCCATACAGCTCACCAACAAATCATAGTTAGAGTCATCACAAATTGAATTGATTTGATCATTGATGGCCTCACTTGCTTGATCCTGCCATTGTTGAAATGACCCTATTTTCCCCTGCTCATCAATTAAATCAGTTAACAATGTGTTACCCCAATCATTGAAATTCTTCACCAACTCCCTAATCTTCCTACTCAAGTCATCTAGTAAGGTCTGAAAACCTTGCAATGATTTTACTAGCACATGAGTAGGCTTTAATGATTGGGGCCTATTATCTATATCAAACCTTGAGGCCTTATACATGATATCCAGATCACTAGCCCTAGGGATCCAATTTTCAATTATTGGTATCACTACTTCCTAATCCCTATCAATATTCTTTATTACTGCTAACAGCAAAGAATATAAAGAATGTATAGATAGAAATTTTCTATCAACCTTTTCATTTAAATGCCTCAAAACAGTAGTAATAATTTCCTTTTTCTTTAAGAGAGATCCCTCCTCACTTTTCTTTAATGATGCCTGCTGTAACGCCAAAAAAAAGCTTTGCACAATAGACAACAAAGAAGATCATTAGAAGCACACATGCATACAATACTAAAATCTAAAATGAAAATTCATTCGTTAAGCAACAAAGAACATAGAAAGTCAAAAACGTAATTAAAACTAGAACAATCTCACCAATTCAAAACGTATTTCCATGATTCATCTCGATTTCCCTTCTCCATTTTGCTTGTGTAGTATAATTGCCCTCAGATTTTCAAGTTCGTGCAAGTATAGCCTAAGATAGTGATTAGCAAAATTAGCAAAATATCAAAGATTCAAGATTGAGTGCTCTCCAAAGTTATAAAATTCACGAGAGAGATTGGAATGAAGAATGACAGATCAATTTATAGAAAATTGATTATTCGAACGACAGGCCAAGATCGAAAGATCAACGGATGGTTGAGATTGACTGATTAGACATGCATTCTGATAACTGACAGTGATGACATGAGTGATTTGAATTAGAAATAGAATTAAAGATTAAATAAATGATTTAATCTTCAGTTCGGCATTTGAAAACATAAGAAATATCTTTGCATGACAAAGATGAAGATTGATTAAATCAACTCTTGTTCAAATGCACGCACAACACTTAATTAATTAAATAATAATATTTAATTAATCTACATGTACACGCAATTGAGTTAGAACTGGACAATTGACTGACTTGACAAAGAGATTACACGAGACAGCCACTCAGACATTAAATCAAAGATTAACTGAGCGATTAAAATAGATGTCGAGTCGAGTAAAAGTGAATACTTAGATAACTCACATAATTATCTAAAATATAGAGGAATGTGTTAAAATAGAATTAATGAATTAAATAATTCATTTAATTAGGACTTCGATATTCGAAGGATAATTAAATAAATAATATTTATTTAATTAAATGATGAAGGGATTTTAAATGAATAATTAAATAAATAAAAGAATTTATTTAATTATAGTTGAAATGTGATAAAGAATAACTTAAATAAGAATTGATTTAATTTGACAAGACGGATAAGGTTAATTAGTAACATAATTAAATAAAAAGCGTTTATTTAATTAATCAGATAGAATAAAGAAAAGTGTGAATTAATTAAATAATTAAGATTATTTAATTAATAGAAGAAATAACAGAAGATGAATTAATTAAATAATTAAGATTATTTAATCAATAGAAGAATTAATGTTAAGGTGAATTAATTAAATAATTAAGATTATTTAATCATGATCATGAAGAATACAAATTACGAAGAATGTGGAAGTCGCAGGCCTAAACCAAATTTCGGTGTCTACATTTGCCCCTCTTTGATACAATGTCGTTTCGGTGTTGTGTCAAAGAAAGTCGATAAAAATATGCCCCAGTCATACTCCAGATTAAAACAGGTGAAGGTATGCCCCCTCAGGAAAATTGACAAATTTCTGAAATGTTCAGAAAAATTTGGAAATGCTCCCGATTAGTCGAGTAGATAGGCAGAAATGCAATGCAGTTGATGGAATTGGGTTCAGAAATGGGAGGGACGGGTACGGGATGACAGAAAATGGAAGTTTATATGGCCAGTAGGAAAGAAATGCCACCTAAGCCCTAGGTATATATTTGAATTGGGGTGAAAAACTATTCATTTGCACCCACCTAGCTTAGAGATTTGAAAATTTTCTCTGGATTGATAGCGACGATGTTTCCAGTTCCAGCCACCCATCACCGCGCATACAGGATCCGGACATACTAGAGACCAGCCGGCGCGGACCCCCCGGTATGGACCTTAAACTTGCCTTTTGAAAATTTTTGATTTGCGCATTGTTTAATGCATTTAATTCAATTTTTACTTCTGCGTCATTTTTAATTGTGCACCGCATATGTATGCGCGAACAACGCATATGTATGCGAAAAACCGCATTTGAATTTTAACGCTGGTTGGTTAGAGCAGGTTTTAGCGGATAAACACATTTGTTTATTTTGATATGCATTTGATTTCTTAAAACGCATTTGCATGTGTATAGCCACATATGTGTATTTAGAAACGCAATTGATATTTTTGCAACGCAAGTGATAGTTTTGTGACGCATTTGATTATTGTTAGCCGCATTTTCCTAATAATGACGCATATAGAATTTGTGAACCGCATTTGTGAAAAAGTGACGCATGTGTAAAATAATGATGCATGTGCAAAATAACGACGCATTTGCATTTTATGTTAAAACAGTCATTTCTCACTAGAATAGATGATTCGGGCTTACATGAGGCATGTATGATGTCATTGCAGGTTGTATTGGACCCTATTTATACACGGGAGTCGAGACCCACGATGTTTCGATTCAGAGACAGTTTGCGGCCGACCGAGCGACGAACTCTATGGCATTTGGGTTTGTTGCATGTGACCGATATGCCCCAGATTCGAGCAAATCGGGGATTACTGACGGCGTTATGTGAGAGGTGGCACTCGGAGACATCATCCTTCCACTTACCGACTGGAGAGGCCACGGTGACCTTAGAGGATGTGTATAGGATATTGAGACTGCCTATTAGAGGCACCCGGGTAGTCTATGATACTCAGAGGGGGATTGCTGAGATGTGCAGATATTACCCCCATACTGATATTAGACAGCTAGGGGTTGATGATTATGAGATTAGGTGGCGGGTGTTGGCCCAGAGATACAGACAGTTGGATTGTCTAGTAGCAACACTGATAGGCGGTATAGTACTGCCTGACCGCCAAGGACATGGATTCCCTGTGGGATGGGGGGAGATGTTAGTGGGCATGCTCGAGCGCCGAGTTGTATATGCCTAGGGTTCTTGTGTGCTAGGGATGTTGTACTTCCACTTGCATGACATTGCCTATAGAGAGGCACAGTCGATGAGTTGCGGTACCACACTTCTGATGATATGGGCGTGGGAGCATATCGCTATTTTTAGGCCACCTGTTACAGTAGACGTACCTCACAGAGCTCCATATGTCTTCCGTTATGCGGGGGCAACCACACAGCATCATATTGGGGACACAGGCTACTTTAGACATGCTATAGACACCATGCAGGAATTTACATGGAGACCGTACCTGAGCTGCGAGGTGTGGTCAGATGAGGGCGAGCACTTGCCTTTTTGTAGACAGACATAGTATTTGGTGGGACGGACAGTGTCCCATATGCACATTATAGAGCGGCAGTTGCCGGACCAGGTACTGAGATAGTTTGGAGAGGTACAGGATGTACCTCGAGGGAGAGCAGAGTTTGCTCGGTCATCACGAGAGGTCCTGCTATGGGGGCCAGAGATTCCAGTCGCCACTACGGAGGCAGATATTGATGGTTTACAGGCACTTCCATGGAGATGGAGGGACAGACCAACAGATCCAGGGACCACTCCAGCTTATGATCAGTGGTGGGCAGTACACAGGCCGATTCCCATGACAGATCTAGGGCAGCCAGCACCAGTAGAGCAGCGTGGTACATGTCCATGAGGCAAACGAGGCAGAGGGAGAGGTCGAGGAGATAGAGGAGGCCATGGTGATGGAGGGGATGATGGCAGAGGTGGCCGACGTGGAGGCAGGAGAGGGAGGCATGGTCGACGGGGACGAGGACCAGCCTTGTCACCGATCCGGGAGGAGAGGGGAGGAGAGGAGGATGTGGCTATGCTAGATGTGGCCAAAGGTGGTGAGGAGGAGCAGCCAGCGGAGGCTATTATGCCAAACATCCCAGATATCCCAGTAGAGGTGGAGATAGGTGCCGAGGAGGCAGGTAGAGAGGAGGGAGGTGCCGAGGAGGCAATTGGAGAGGAGGCAGAGGTTGATGCCCTTGGGTTGCTAGGTGCCTACCAGGAGGACGATGATGAGGATGATGATCACGAGAGAGAGATCCGAGATCAGATCCTAGAGGAGCTTGATGAGGAGGAGGATGGGATAGACAGGGCCATACAGGATGAGAGAGGGGTGGAGGATCCGGACATGGATACATTGTGAGCCCAGGTTGCCTCCTTGGAGGATCAGATGAGAGTATTGATGGCCGAGAGGGATGCCTATCGGGTGGAGAGAGACAGAGCCTTGATGGATAGGGATCAGGCCATAGCTCGGCGGTAGGAGACTGAGCAGCGGTTTACAGAGCTTAGAGCATTATGTACAGGACCATCAACTGCATTTGCCAGAGAGTTGGTCAGAGCCAGAGAGAGGGAGAGATACTACCGGGATCTATATGAGGTAGAGGTTCCCTTAGAGAGATGGGCTCCTAGTTTCTCAGCAGCACACAGTAGCAGGTCTCAGACTAGGACCCACACACAGACAGTTAGCACAGAGGGGGTGGATCAGCCACGTAGAGCAGGGCCATATGACAGAACTCCCACAGCTCAGAGATCAGCAGGTTCCCAGCATCATTCTCCCACACACTCCCTGCATGATGGCAGTGGCAGTTCAGGATAGAGATACTGCTTGAGATTATTTTGAGACATTGTATTTTGATCTTATAGCCTGCGGGCTTCCATGTATTATTGATACATTATGACATTGTGATGTGACACATTTGAGCGATATATATATATGATTTTGGCGGCGATTCTCATGATATGCATTTCTATGTACTGATTATGCAATATTTATTTATACGTGTGATGTTTATATGACATGCCTATGTGATGGATGAGTATATGTATTTTATGATGTTTATACAGCTAATGAGATAATGTTGATTCTATGTGATGTATGGTTCTATATGATGTATGATCCTATATGATTATGAGATGCAATGTGATGTTATATGTATGATGCAGATGACATGTGATGTTATACAAATGTAATGTGATGCTCGTATTTATAGTTGCTTTGTACATGAAATGCTTATAATATGTATTTTTTTTAATGAGTATTGTCTATTATGCCATGATGATCTAGATATGAACTATGCCTATATGTATGAATTTTTCTAACATGTATGTTGATGTACGATGATATACACCGTTTTGTGTCACAGGACTTCATCATAATGCAAGAAAGATGAACTGTTAGTGCGGCAAGAAATATCGACAAAGAATGAAAGATAGAAGATAGATGTTAGTATTAGGAATCTTCGATATTTTGCCATATCACAAAAGGTATTGCACTTTATCATCATTGGGCGGGACTAATACAAATGGAGAAAAACACCATGATATGACATAGATCAAGGTGTGCAAGGTCATCCACTTGCTAATAACAGACAGTCGTAGACAAGGATTGTCATTAACTCATACTAAGGGCACAAGATGCCCCAATCTTTTTGTTAGGACAAACCACAAACAACAAACAAAGTAAAAGACGGGTCATGATACGTCATTGCTCCTCTAAATCCTTCATGGGACATCCTTGAGGAAACTAGTAACATGACAACAAATCAAATTTAAAAGATAGTCGACAAACAGCAGTCAAAGAAAATAGAATTTTGATACATCATTGCTTCTCTAAATCCTTCATGGGACATCCTTGAGAAAGCTAGTAACGTGAATCCCAGTCATCAATACAAGATAAATGATAAGATAAACAAGCCATAAAGTCAATAAGCCAATAAAATAGTTGCCAAAACATGATTTTTTTATTTGATTTGTTGATTGATAGAGCCTGATTGCAGGAGATACACCTACCGGATAAGACTGTGAGTCTGGTTTCAATGTTATGACTATCTGTATAAGGCATGACAAAGCCTGGTTTCAGAAAGACATGTATCGTATAAGACGTTGAGTCAGATGTCATTGATGTGATAACCTGTGTAAGGCTATGCTTGACCTTGTCGATTATGCAGGAAGGACTCATCCTGTATAAGACATAGGTTGATTGTTTTGATAATGTCTGTTTCCAAGAAGGACACATCCTATAGCAGACTTTTGGTTGATTTCTTTAAATTGTTTTGTTTGGCAAGTTGTTTGATTTGATTTAGAGACATTTCTGATTTTTTCACCAGATAGATGCATGACTTGATATGACATGTTGACAATTGACTGCACGTGACGATAAACCCTAGAGGACTGACCTAGTGTGGCCTCGGGGGCTCATCGATTGATGGCCTTGCCTACGCTGTACACGCAAAGACCTCATAGTTCGACTTGACTTGACCGACAAGACTGACTACAAATAGAAGACATGTGTGATAGTGAATGTGACGAACCCTAATGGACTGACCTAGTGTGGCCTCAGGGGCTCATCGCTTGATGGCCTTGCCTACGTTATACATGCAGAGACCTCGTAGTTCGACACGACCAATGACCTTGTCATATAGACATATGGATTGACTCATGACTTTATACAGACAAACCTAAACAGACTGACCTAATGCCTCGGGGGCACATCGGCAGATGGCCTTGCCTACGTCCAGTCGTAGAGGCAACGTAGTTTGAAAAACAACAAAGACTGACAAGCGCGACTGACTCTGACTCTGTTTTTTGGATTTTTGAAATGTTTTGATTTTTTTGTCTTTTTGAAGTTTTTCGATGTTTTTGTGTTTTCTTAGGTCATTTTGCAATGTTGTTGGGTTTTCCATGGTTTTACGTCTTCAACATAGCCAATGTAAGAACCAGTATGACACATGTCAAGTGTTTTCCCCCAGTCAAGTATAAGACCAATTGACTATGAATAGGATAAAACAAGGGATATGAAATGCGCTCGATGTCAATCGTTCCAGGTCATGGGAAAGACTACCACTTATTACGAATGGTATATACAAGCAATGGATATGAAAGATAAGGGATATGTACAGGGATAGGTAGTATGTACAAGGATAAGGACTATATACAATGATAGGGACTATGTACAAGGATAAGGATTATGTACAGGGTAGATTAGAATAATAGTAGACAAAGGAGCAGAGTTGAGTACACATGGCACCTGTTTGCCAGGTTTTCACCATGGTACCTATCCAAAGCGCCACCGAAGTGGTTTTCACTATTGGACGAATGATTTTTCTTTACTATTTTCCAGATTATCTAATTTTTATTTTTTTTGGTGTTACCAAGACGCCTGTTTGCCAGGTTTTCACCTTGATAACGATTTTTTTGTGATTTTCTAATTTTTTTTTTGTATTTTTGTTAATTAAGACAAAGGCTCCCAGAAGCTATGCGTAGAACTTCTTCAGATGCATACTATTGATTGGTGAGGACAATGGTTCCCCTTCAGAAGTAGAGAGTTGGTACGCTCTTGATCCAAAAGCTTATGTGACAACATAAGGTCCTAACCAATTAGGTTCAAACTTTCTTGGTTTGTCTCTTTCTGCTTGATTCTTTGGGTTTTCCATTAAAACCAGGTCACCAATGTCAAAGTTTTCGTTCAAGACCCTCCTGTTATAGCTACGACGAAGGCGATTCTGGTATGCTTGAAGATGGTCTAGTGCCTTCTATCTCCGCTCATCTAAAAATTCTAGCTCATGGAGTCTCGACACTCGATACTCTTCATCATCAATGTGGCCTTTCAGGGATACCCTTAGGGAAGGAATCTCGACCTCAATAGGCAAAATGGCTTCAGACCCAAAGACAAGTGAATATGGGGTAGCACCGTGGGAGTACGGATACTTGTACGATAAGCCCATAAGGCAGGGTTAAGCTGTAAATGCCAGTCACGACCAGCATCATTGACAGTCTTCTTGAGAATTCTAATAATGGTCTTGTTAGATGCCTCCGCTTGGCCATTACCTTGTGGGTAGTATGGAGTGGAAAAGTGATGTTGGATATGAAATTCATCACACAAGTGACGAACTTCTTGGTTCTTAAATGGGCAGCCATTATCAGTGATTATGGACTGAGGGACACCATATCGACAGATGATATAGTTCAGGATAAATTTAGAAATCTATGTGTCGGTAATGTATGTCATAGGAATGGCTTCAATCCACTTCTTAAAGTACTCAGTGGTAGTGATAATGAACTTGTGTCCATTAGATGATGTGGGGTGGATCTTACCTATGAGGTCGAGTCCCCATTGGGCAAAGGGCCATGGTGACGTGATAGGACGGAGCTCCTGTGCGGGGCATGTATCAAATCTCCATGAACTTGGCATTGGCGGCATTTTGTTACAAAGACATATGAGTCTTTTTCCATAGTAGGCCAATAATAACCCAGTCTCATAATCTTTTTGGCTAAGGTAGGACCGCTAGAATGGGAACCACATATACCCTCATGCACCCCACACAAGGTTGCTTATGCTTCAGTAGAATCAAGACATCTCAGTAGGGTATTATCTAAGGCACGTCTATATAGGGTGTCTCCGACGATGGTGTATTTGGCTGACTTGTGGAGGAATGTTCTACGTTGGTTATTGGATAGGCCAATGGGTATAACTTTGGAATGAAGGTAATCATAGATTTCTTTGTACCATGGGGAATCAGGACCAATGATGTCACACACCATTTCAGAGTCTGGGATATCGTAGGCTGGGACCAAAAGTTGTTCTACCAAGAACTCAAACTTAGGCACGTTGTTAGGAATGTCAAGAAGTGATGCAATTGTAGCCATAGCGTCTGCTGCCCTATTTAAAACCCTAGGTATTTGATGAAATTCGACTTTGTCAAAGTACTCTTTAAAGCTATCAGCCATGCGCTTGTATGGAGCAAGCTTCTCATCCTTAGTCTCATAATCATCATTTACCTATCTAATTACTAGTTGAGAATCGCCATATACCTGTAGGTTCTTGATTTTCCACTTGACTGCCATGCGTAACCCTGTCACTAAAGCTTCATATTCTTCCATGTTGTTAGTGCATGGAAATGCAATCCTGAATGACTTAGGGATGGAATCACCTTGTGGTGTGATAAACAATATCCTAGCCCCTGAACCATGATTTGTATGTGAGCCATCAAAGTACAGTTTCCATGTTATGTTTGTGTCAAATGTGAATATGAACTCATCAGGAAAGTCTGCAACTAATGGGTGATCTGCCTGTATGGGTGTGTCAGCTAACTGATCAGCAATGACCTGTCCTTTAATAGCTTTTCTTTCTACATACTAGATATCATACTCACTAAGTATCATTACCCACTTGACCAGTCGCCCTGTTAATGCTGCCTTGCTGAGAAGATATTTCAGTGGGTCTATTTTAGCAATCAGCATTGTTTGATGATTTAGCATGTAGTGCCTCAGTTTTTGAGTAGCAAATACTACTGCAAGATAGGCACGTTCAATGTTACTATAGTTGAGCTCATAACCAACCAAAGTCTGGCTGATATAATAGATTGCCCTTTCATGACCTTCATCGTCATTTTGTGCAAGCAATGCTCCGAGTGATGAATGGGTTGCTGTAATATAAAGAATCAATGGTCTTCCTTCAATAGGTGGAATTAAGATAGGTGGTGTGAGTAAATATTCTTTAATCAGTTGAAAAGCCTCTTCACACCTAGTTGTCCATGCAAAGGGTACTCCTTTCTTAAGTAGATGTTGAAAAGGATGTGTCTTGTCTGCTAGTTGCACTATAAATCTTCTGATAGATTGCAACCTTCCCTGTAATGTCCTTAGTTGACTAAGATTGTTGGGTGGTGGCATGTCCATGATTGCTTTCACCTTAGCAGGATCTACTTCAATGCCTCGTCTAGAAATGATATAACCTAACAGCTTTCCTGACTTGACTCCAAACACACATTTCTTTGGATTGAGTTTCACATTATACTTCTCCAGCCTCTGAAATATCTTGTCTAAAACCTGTAGATGTTCTGCCCTTGTCCTGGATTTTACAATAAGGTCATCGACATAATCTTCCATACAAGTATGCACTAGATCATGAAAGATAGTAGTCATGGCACACTGATAGGTTGCTCCTGCATTCTTGAGTCCAAAGAGCATAACATTCCAGCAATACGTTCCCCAAGGACAAGTGAAGGTTGTCTTAGGTTGATCTTCAGTTGCAATTCTGATCTGGTTGTATCCTGAGAATCCATCCATAAGGGACAACATCTCATATCCCGCTGTCATGTCAACTATCATGTCTATGTTAGGCAAAGGGAAGTCATCCTTAGGACAAGCTTTGTTGATATCTCTAAAATCAGTGCAGATGCAGATGCCCCTAGTTGGTTTAGTGACTGGTACTAGATTGGAAATCCAATTTGCATAGTCGATAGATCTGATGAAACCAACGTCTAAGAGTTTCTTGAGTTCTGCCTTGACTAACAAAGCAATCTGTGGGTGCATTTTTCTTAGCTTTTGTTTCACTGGTTTGGCACCTGGTTGTAAAGGCAAGTGATGTAGAACAAGTTCAAGATCTAACCCGGGCATGTCAGCATATGACCAAGCAAAATTTATCTGTCTCTGTGCAAAGAAGTCATGGAACTTTTATTTCTCTTTTGTTGTTAATGACGCTGCCAAATAAACCAGTCGAGGATTCTCCTTTGTGCCTATGTATGGGTGCGTCAGCTAACTGATCAGCAATGACCTGTCCTTTAATAGCTTTTCTTTCTACATACTGGATATCATACTCACTAAGTATCATTACCCACTTGGCCAGTCGCCCTGTTAATGCTGCCTTGCTGAGAAGATATTTCAGAGGGTCTATTTTAGCAATCAGCATTGTTTGATGATTTAGCATGTAGTGCCTCAGTTTTTGAGTAGCAAAGACTACTGCAAGATAGGCACGTTCAATGTTACTATAGTTGAGCTCATAACCAACCAAAGTCCGGCTGATATAATAGACTACCCTTTCATGACCTTCATCGTCATTTTGTGCAAGCAATGCTCCGAGTGATGAATGGGTTGCTGTAATATAAAGAATCAACGGTCTTCCTTCAACAGGTGGCATTAAGACAGGTGGTGTGAGTAAATATTCTTTAATCAGTTGAAAAGCCTCTTCACACCTAGTTGTCCATGCAAAGGGTACTCCTTTCTTAAGTAGATGTTGAAAAGGATGTGTCTTTTCTGCTAGTTGCACTATAAATCTTCTGATAGATTGCAACCTTCCCTGTAATGTCCTTAGTTGACTAAGATTGTTGGGTGGTGGCATGTCCATGATTGCTTTCACCTTAGCAGGATCTACTTCAATGCCTCGTCTAGAAATGATATAACCTAACAGCTTTCCTGACTTAACTCCAAACACACATTTCTTTGGATTGAGTCTCACATTATACTTCTCCAGCCTCTGAAATATCTTTTCTAAAACCTGTAGATGTTCTGCCCTTGTCCTGGATTTTACAATAAGGTCATCGACATAATCCTCCATACAAGTATGCACTAGATCATGAAAGATAGTAGTCATGGCATGCTGATAGGTTGCTCCTGCATTCTTGAGTCCGAAGGGCATAACATTCCAGCAATACATTCCCCAAGGACAAGTGAAGGTTGTCTTAGGTTGATCTTCAGTTGCAATTCTGATTTGGTTATATCCTGAGAATCCATCCATAAGGGACAACATCTCATATCCCGTTGTCATGTCAACTATCATGTCTATGTTAGGCAAAGGGAAGTCATCCTTAGGATAAGCTTTGTTGATATCTCTAAAATCAGTGCAGATGCGGATGCCCCCAGTTGGTTTAGTGACTGGTACTAGATTGGAAATCCAATCTGCATAGTCGATAGATCTGATGAAACCAACGTCTAAGAGTTTCTTGAGTTCTGCCTTAACTAACAAAGCAATCTATGGGTGCATTTTTCTCAGCTTTTGTTTCACTGGTTTGGCACCTGGTTGTAAAGGCAAGTGATGTAGAACAAGTTCAGGATCTAACCCAAGCATGTCAGCATATGACCAAGCAAAATTTATCTGTCTCTGTGCAAAGAAGTCATGGAACTTTGATTTCTCTTCTATTGTCAATGACGCTGCCAAATAAACCAGTCGAGGATTCTCCTTTGTGCCTATGTTGACCTCTACGGATTCTTCAATGAGCATGGGTGACTTTTCCTGTGCAATGGGGAGAATGTTCAAACCTCCATCCTTAGGTGCCTCAGAGAGGTTTTCACCTTCGGATGTGTCCTTTCTTTTTACTTTTTCATTGTCTAAAGGTGCCTTTCTGTTTTCACCTAGAGACTCATCCTTTTTATCTTGTTTATTCTTTTTCTCATTTTTGCGACTGGAGGGTTGAACAGATTCCCAAAAATATGCTTTATTGTCCCAAGTCAATGGTAAAACCAGCTTTATGATCTCCATTAGGTATGCCTTCACATAATCCCAGGAACTCAGCTATTGCTTCGTCGTTCTCAAAAGTGTCTAAGACGGGTGCATCTTGTTGATCCCAATCAATGAGCTGAGGGTAGACTAAGGGCATGTCATCATCGGAGTTATCAAAGTCTAATGGGGTCAAGGTAAAGATTGAATTATTCATGTGATTACAAAAATCTTGTACCAGGTCCGTTTTGCTCTTGGGTTTGGGTCGAGGTACATGAATAGGTGGGCCTAATGCCAAGGTTTGACTATCAGAAATAGGTGGCTCAGGTTGCCAAGAGGTAGGATCAAGTGATTCCCAATAGTAGTGTTTAAACCATTCCTCTTTTGTCATTTTCTTTGGTGGATAGGAATTTAAAGGATTTGGTGAGGAACTTAACATCAAGTCAAGTTCTCCAAATAATTTGTCAAGGTCCATGGAAGAAGTAGAGGATAAGGAATCCCACTCATAATCGTTAGAATCAGGGGAGTCATGATGATATTGGTCTACTGGTTTGTGAGATGTCTTAATATCTTCTGAAGCACGTACTTCCTCAAGTAAGGGTAATGGAGTACTAGGAACGCCAATCTGAATCGGTTGAAACCCTAGCCCTACTCCTTTTGGCCACTTTGAAACAAGTATTGGTTCAATTCTGCCATCTTGGTTTAAACCTAAACCACTTTGTCCATCATATCCTTTGCTTTGCATGATTTTGAAACCCTTTCCATATAGACTTGTAGGAATTTGAGCAAGTAAAAGGGGTTCGTGATTATCTTCCTTATATAGCCAGGAAGTGACATCTTCTGTATCTACAGCCTCTTTGGTTAATTCACCCCATTTAGTAAAAGTTGTTGTGGGGGGAACATGTATAGTGATCTTAGACTGTCCCCTACCTGTTATAGGTAAGCCATATGACTTAGGAGGAACCAAATGGCTAACACAATAAGACATCTTCATGTAATACTCTCCACAACCCTTGTCTTGGATCTCGACCCTAGGAGTGGTAGGAAGTGAGGGTGAAATAGATGTTCGAGTGAGTGTGGACGGGTCAACATAAGAAGATGGATTAGACGATGAGGCCTCTTGGTTAACTGGGACTTGACATTGAGGGATCTCCTTTAGATTGGTGCAATACTGGAAAGGATCGGGATCACCATCTATAGTTATTTCGGTGCCATTGTAAGGGAATTTAAGGCACTGATGATATGTGGAAGGGACTGCCTTCATGGCATGAATCTATGGTCTACCTAGCAGAAGGTTATAAGGGAGGGTGAGATCCAAGACCTGGAACTTTGTCTCCATTACCACAGGACCAATTCTGATAGGAAGTGTTACCACTCCCTTTGATTTTCGTTCTTCATCATCATAAGCCTTAATGACAATACTCTTAGTGGTGTCTACGCATGCTTCTGAGATACCTAATGCCTTAATTAGTTTTAAAGTGCATAGATTTAACCCTACTCCTTCGTCTACCAAAACTCGTCTAACTTTGGTGTCATCAACAAGGACTTCTAGGTGTAAAGGGTCATTGTGGTTCATCTTGTCCGTGGCATAGTCTTGTTCAGAAAATGTGGCATGATGATTATTGGTCAAGTAGCCCACCATTTCCTAGAAACAATTGACATCAAGGTCATTAGGGACCGTGGTGTTCTGTAAAGCCTTATCAAGGATAGACCGATGCTCTGGGGAAATGCGCAACAATTCCAAGATTGAGATTTGGGCTGAGGTCTTCCCCAATTGGTCAAGTAGGTTATATTGTAACTTGGAAGGTTGAGGTGTTTGCTGTGATGGAGGGCCTGGGATAGTAAACTTAGTATGACGAGTATTGACTGCACACTCAGGATTAGCATTGATAGTAATGGTATTGATATTTTGATCAGCGGCGTGAAGGAAATGAATGATCTTGCCGCTATCATAATCATGTTTGATACTCGCATAATTTGCTGACATATTGGTCTTAGTACTTGAACTGGGGACAGTTCCTTTCCCATGGTCATGTAATGGGTCTGAAAAGACTTGATGATCAGTGTTGGATGTCTTTTGTTTTTGTCCACTAACCTCAATAATTCTTTTGTCAACAAGATCTTGTATGATATTCTTCAGTTGTCGACAGTTTTGTAGGTTATGTCCCTTAGTCCTATGATAATCACAAAAGGCATTGTCATCCCACCAAGCTGGTTTAAACTGTCCTGGATCGTATTGTCTTGGTTCCTGCAGCTGTATGAGGTTGTGTTGTAATAGTTGTTTGAACACCAACTCAATGGGTTCCCCTAAGGGAGTGAACTCACATTTTTGAAATCTCCTTGGTTGTGGATGTTGAGTATTTGAGACCGTGTTAGGAGGTTGATTGACAGCATTAAGCATGTTGGCAAAAGTATGAGGTCCTTGTAATGTGAGGAGGGGTCTTGCTTGTAGTGTTTTAGCATCAACCGCCCCATCATTGGTGACATTTTTGTTGCGAGACCAGAATCTGTTTCTGTCAGTGGGGGTGTTTTGTACGATTGGGTTTCTATTGGATGTTGTCATTTTGATTTCACCCTTTTCAATAAGATCCTTTTCTATTATCACCCCTTTTTCCACTAGTTCTGAAAAAGATATGCAACAATGTACCCTTAAGTTACTCCTGAGTTTTGGATGAAGGTTTTCTTGAAACATTGTAACCTTTTGTTTTTCGGGTATTTCGACAGGACACCTACTAGCAATAGTTCTCCATCTCTGGAAGAAAGCAATGAATGTTTCACCTTCGTCTTGCATTGTGTGGCACAAAGTTGCTATATTTATCTCATGGTCAATGTTGAAGGAGAATTGCTCCACAAATTTCTCAACTAATTCCCCCCAAGATCTAATGCTAGAATCTAGACCTGAAAATCACTCTAGTGCAATTCCTACAAGACTTCTTGGAAATAGCTTCATAAGATACGTGGGGTCATAAGCAACATCTATACATATGGTAGAAAATTCCCTGATATGTTCTATTGGATTGTGTTTGCCATTGTACTTAGGAAGATTCAGTATGACATATCCGTGAGGGAAAGGTGTCATGTACAATGATCTATCGAAGGGGAATGGGCATATGTCCTTTGTTGAAAATGATTTCTTAGTTGACACCGACATGTTATCCATTTGTGTTTGCAATGCGTGCATTTGTGTTTGTAGGACGTCAACTTGGGTCAAAGATGTGTGAGGAGGATTATGCGGATCCATGTATGTATTTTGAAATCCAAAGTCTTGTGATGGGTTTTGATTGAACGTTGGCATCTGAGGTGGATTTGGATTCGGAATGTTGGTAAATGTATTCTGGTCTGGTATCTGCATAAATTGGTGTTGACCTGGGTTCTGTGTAAATGGATTCCGAGCACCACTCTATGAAAAGGGATTCTGATTCGGAATCGATGTGAAATGATTTTGACTTGGAATCTGTGTGGATGGATTCTAACTACCAATCTGTGAAAAAGGGTTCTAATTCGGAATCGACATAAATTGGTTTTGACTTGGAATGTGCATGGATGGATTCTGACTACCAATCTGTAAAAAAGGGTTATGATTCAGAATCGATGTAAGTGGATTCTGACTGCTAGTCTGGAAGAGTGGATTTTGATTTCCATATTGGAAGGAGGGAATGCCCCCTATTTGTGTAATCCTTGGTATAGTACTAGTGATTTGAGCACTAGGTATGGCCATCGACTGTGGTAAGGTACCCATGATACTAGCAGTAGGTATGGTTGTTGATTGTGCACTTGTGACACCGACATATGAGGTATGGGCTGAGGTTTTAGGTCTTTTACTCCCAATAATAGGACCAGTGGGAGTGGATGATGATGCCCCTGTAGTGAAATTAAATCCTGATGTCATGCTAGATGTACCAAATGGGGACGTATGGACTATTGTACTCTGCGTAGACATGCTAGATGGCATAGCTGTGCTGACCTGAGGTATAGTAGTACTAGCAGTCGTGGTATTTGTCCCTTGTGTAGGTTGAGTTTGTAAGGTGCTAATGTCAAATCCTGGAGGTAAGGTAGCACCTTCAGCTAGCAATTTGCCTAAAAACCGTTGACGATTATTTGCTAGGTACTCATCTACAAAAGAGGCAAACTTAGGGTCCTGTGCGGCAGCCTCTATGTCCTCTACTGCAATATGTCCTTGAGTGTTTCTAGTGGTGAATTTGTCTAATAGAGTCTTATGAGGTCTTGAAGAAAATGGATTGATGAACTCATTTGGGTTTGACATGTTTTCTCTCTCTCTTCTCTTAGGCCTAGTTTCAACCATGTAAGACACGCTCAATATGTGGGATATGCAAGACTATATTCTACAAACTGTATGACTCTAGTCTATGTTTTTGGGATTTTCGTATGCAAATAATGAATGTCCTAGGATGACACTAGTCTAGACTCTAAAGATGCAAATTCTAAGCAAGACCCTAAAGTGATCAATTCTATAAACCTAAGATGAAGGGACCAACTACCTAAAGTCAAACCAAGGTGTCAATTTAGTTAAGTCAAGGAACCAATGTAGGACAAGGATCAAAGACAAGTTGAGTTTCCTAACTAGACTGATGAGCTAGGATGACTCTCTGTAGGACAAAATATAAGATGATAGGACTAGGTTCAATGACAAATTTTGTTGACACTATGACCTTTCTAGAGTGTAGATGGTAAATCAATCCTAAAGTCTGTAAAGGTGACCTTTCTAGAAGTCTAATGCAAAGGTGATATGTACCCTAAGATGAAGCTAAACTCTAACTGAAGACAACTATGGTAATGACTAAATGAACCTAAAGAATGAAAAATTGAGCAAATCGTTTCAGGTTTCTGTTTCAAAGACTATTTGTGTGAAGACAACTGAAACTGGTATAACCATGTTGACTGGACAGTGACTGTGAATTTTGGTTTTCTGATAATCAGACAGATGCATCGCAGGATTTAACAGATGCGGTTCAAGTTTAACAGTTGCGGTCCAAACTTACAGATGCGACTCAAAAATTACAGATGCGACTCTAACTGACAGATGCGACCCAGAATATAACACATGTGGTTTTTCTAAAGCAAATGCGAGCTAAACTAACAGATGCAACTCAATATTAACAGATGCGACTCAAAATTAACAAATGCGACTCAAAATTAACAGATGCGACTCAAAAAATCAGATGTGAGTTTCTAGTGAACAGTTGCGACTCTCTGTGAATTTTCAGTGACATGAAATTTAAACTGACTCCGTTTTCTGTGATCAAATTCTGACAATCAAAGACAATCATAAGACAAAGTGTTTTCAGTTTCAATTTTGGACTCAAAGAACGTTTAAAGTGATAACAGACAAGCACATCCTAATAGGCCAAAGGCCCTAGGGTTTGTATACTTGGTATAGCCCACCTATTATACCCCAGATTGGTGATGAACACCTTTCCTTCTCGAGAGCGGATAGCTTAGGAATTTGGTGGCATTGGCTCCCCTCCACGGCTCATTAACGTCTTTCGAGCACACCAATTCTAAATTCTTTGGGCAATGACCTCCCAAGAATTGCTATCTCTACTCAAGTGGATCAGTAGTGAGTATCTTCGGGCATGATACTGTACCCTGCACTAATACCAAGCAACGGCCACAAATAGGTTGGTCTCTAAAACAAGAGGTATTTAATTCGGGCATTTCGTTCGTGGGGTGTGATCCATACGGTGCGAGTCCCCTTTCGGATCCATCTCGTTGGAACCACACTCGTGATTCTTGGGGTTTCCCCAAGAACCCACTTTTATATACCAGCTGGAAGTCCCTCGGGTTGAGGGTGCTACGATGCGAGTGATCTGGGGTGATACTTTTTTTCCCCACGAGCAGGCCCAAGTTCTAGAGTTGTTAACCATTTCTCTTACACCCAAGATCATATGAGGATCGCCAAAGGAAGATACTTCGATATACCAAGTTGTAAGGGTAACCAGACTTGTGCTTTCGCACCAAACACAGTAGACACTTGTTAATTTTAACCAAACGAAAGATTTGCTACGCTACCAAACAATCTGTTTCAAAATTTAACTAGGGTCTTCGACAAGCGTCCTGCATAAGATCTCATTAGTAATTTTCAATATTGTCTTCGTCAATCATCCTGCAAAAGCTTGTTAACTCCAAATGGCCACACGCTGAAAATCAAATATCAGTAACACGAAAATCAATTGATAATTCCAGATTGCCAAAAGTAGAAATAAAATTTTACCAGTCAATTGCATCACTTCGTTACCAGTCAAATGCATCGTTTCTATTTTAGTTGCGGCTCGGGAAATCAATTGCGGTTCAAGAATTGTCAGATGTGTCGTTTCTCTGTCAAATGCGGTTCAGAAATTCAATTGCGGTTCAGGAATTGTCAGATGCGTCGTTCCGTACGAAAAATCTACAAAAACCAAAATTAAAAGATCTACGGATTCGCGAAGATGGTGTCTTCACGTCGGGTTCACCAAATGTAACGCCAAATAAAAGCTTTGCACAATAGACAACAAAGAAGATCATTAGAAGCACACATGCATACAATACTAAAATCTAAAATGCAAATTCATTCGTTAAGCAACAAAGAACATGGGAAAGTAAAAAGGTAATTAAAACTAGAACAATCTCACCAATTTTCAAACGTATTTCCATGATTCATCTCGATTGCCCTTCTCCATTTTGCTTGTGTAGTATAATTGCCCTCAGATTTTCAAGTTTGTGCAAGTATAGCCTAAGATAGTGATTAGCAAAATATCGAAGATTCAAGACAAAGTGCTCTCAAAAGTTATAAAATTCGCGAGAGAGATTGGAATGAAGAATGACAAATCAATTTATAGAAAATTGATTATTCGAACGACAGGCCAAGATTGAAAGATTAATGGACGGTTGAGATTGACTGATTGGACATGCATTCAAATAACTGATAGTGATGACATGAGTGATCCGAATTAGAAATAGAATTAAGGATTAAA